>PVKN010003392.1:0-37506 GCA_004027915.1 Capromys pilorides | reverse complement strand
GGGATTATAGGGATGTGCCACCATGCCTGGCTTTGCGATGCTGATTCTTAAATTTTTTATTAATATGTGTTTGCCTCACCTTGTGATTACATTAACCTTGGCAAGTTGGTAGAGGCATATAACACATCTTAATTCTTTGAGATCAATGTGTGAGCAGTGCCAGAAGATAAGGGCAGGCTGTGGGGACTAAGGTCTCTGGAGGTAAGTGACACAGAGGGGTTTGGAGGGTCAGGGGAAACTTCCTGTCTTGGAATCTGCTCTGTCAGTAGAGTGTGAGAACATGTGATGTAGCTCCAGGGCAAGGCACTTGTTTAGCATGTTCAAAATCCTGGGTTCCATTTCCAGCAATCAGACAGACAGACAGACAGAGGGAGTGTCTTAGGAGGCTGAGGCAGGATGATCCCTTCCTGGGCTACATAGTGAGTCAATGCCAGCCAGAACTTCATAGCGAGAACCTGTCTCAAAAAAAATGAAAGACGTAAAAGAGCAGAGAGGCGAAGCCACAGATTCGACCTTTATCCATGCACAGGCTGGCCAAGGAGGACATGCAGTTTCAGCGAATGGACTGCGTGGAGGGCCCCCTGGGAGAGGCACACAGCGACTTCCTGCAGCGCTTCCTGCAGGCAGGCCCAGGAACTGCCTTGCTGGGCCGGCGCCTGTCCCTGCTGCGGCGCAAGAACAGCAGCGTGTCGGAGGCGTCCGTCGCAGCCAGCTGCGCGTGCGCGTGCGCCCCCGACGGTGCGACCCTCGAGTGCGGCTGCGCGGACCCGCTCCTGGAGCCGGCCACGCGGGAGCTGGAGCCTGAGCCCGCAACTGGGACCGAGCCACCAGCGCTCCCGCAAAGCTCCGACTCCTTCCCCGGCCTGCCCCTCCCTGGGCCCCGCGTGCCGGCGCCACCCTGGCTGCCCAGCCCTATTGGAGAGGAGGAGGAGAACCTGCCCTGAGCACCTGGAACAGAGACCTAATCCCACCCACGCCAGGAAAAGCGGCATATATCTGCTGCGCCCGCATGAAGTCAGGCTGTGTGGGTCTGGGCCCGCCCCCCCTTTTGTTACATTTTGTTTTTATTGATGTTTTGTTTTGCTATGTGGCTGTCTCTCCTTGGCCTTGAATTCACTGTTAGCCTAGGCTGAACTTGAACTCATGGAAATCCTACTTCAGCCTCCCAAATCCTGGGATTATACTCCTGTGTCACCACACCGAGCTCTTCCTGCTGCTTTGAGCAGCCAGTCCTTAACGCCAGGTTCACGTCCCAGCCCCGCTGCCTCAGCAGCCCCTAGGATCCTTTCCTCCTGGAGTTCTTCCCTTCCATTGGGCATGGGAGTGTCTACATCGAGGAGCTGTCGCGAAGATGCTGGCTTTTGTTTTGTTTTTTCTACAGGGTCTCACTACACAGCTCGGATTCATAGTGATCCTCCTGTTTTCTGCCTCCCAAGGTCTGGGATTACAGGTGCGCGCCACCGCACCCGGACTCCATTGCCGGCTCAGCGCGCTGGAGAGTGGGGCCGGTGCGGCAGGCGAAATGCTGGTTTTAAATCATTTGGTGTATTCTGGTTTCTCTTCAGATCAAATAAATCTTTCGCTGTTTAAAGTACCTGGTATGTAATAGGTGCTCAATAAACTCTGTGTGTGTGTGTGTGTGTGTGTGTGTGTGTGTATCAAACTGTTAGCACAACTCTTGCCAGGCATTCTACTGAGATTTAGGGATTCATTTAGGGTTTGGGGGGATGCCCTGCTCACTTCTTGCCAAATTCTGGTCTCCAAAATACGATGGGGACCTTGCTTTTATTCATTAACAAGTCATTCCCTGGCCTAAGGTCAGAGGTTCCTCTAACTCTAACCATGCCCCTCCCCAACTCCCAGGGCACGGGATCAAGCCTGGGGCCTCTGAAATGCAGCCTCTGTGCTCCGGGCCTTCATTTTACCCTACACAGAGGACTCCTTAATTCAGACATCTACCAGGGATGCCTTTCCTGCCCTAACAATTGGCCCAGACCCAGCTGTCTCCTCTGAGCCCTCACGCAAGATCTCACAGAGACTTTTTACTCAGTATGAAGGATCAAGCCCAGGGGCTCTCTGCTACTGAGCTACATCACCAACCTATTTTATTTTTAGGCAGAGTCTTGCTAAATTGCCCAGGATGACCATGAACTTGCAACTCTCCTGCTTCAGCCTCCAAGTAGCTGAGATCAAAGGTATAAGCCACTGTTCCTATGCTTCTCAGGGTGACTTTTTTTTTTTTTTTTTTTAATCAAAGTGACTTTGAAGGGGCCGGCGAGATGGTTCAGTGGTCTAAAGCACCTGCTTAGGAGGGCTCAGGCGACTGCGGGGACTGCAGTTCGATCCCCGGCACCACATACTGCGCCAGCGCCACCACCAGGGCAGGCTGAGCCAGCCACAAAATGAATAAATAAAGAAACAAACAAACACAACAAGCAAACAAATAAATAAATAAATAAAATTAAAAAAAAAAAAAAGTGACTTTGAAGGCCACACCCTCCAGCATCAGCTCCCAGTCCCTCCCCACCCTGCCCTGCTCAGTGTCTTGTCAGTTTTGTCCTTCCAGGAGATTAAGCCAAAATCTTGAAGTCCATCTAGACTTTTGGTTTGGGTTTGTTGAAACAGGATCTCACTATGTAGTTCAGGCAGGCCTTGAACTCACTATGTAGTCCAGGGTGGCCTCAAACTGGTTGGTCTTCTTGCTTCAGTCTTCTAGGTTCTGGGATGACAGGCGAGTTCCACTATGTCCCGCTCTGGAATCCTCTTTTGCATCTGCCTAATCAGCTCCGCAGGAAATCCCACCGGCTTAACTTTTTAAAGAAAAAATACTTTATTTATTTATGTTATGGCCCCCTCAGCCTTCCCTGGGGGTGAGGCTGGCGTATTATGTGGTGCCGGGGATTGAACCAAAGCAGGCACTTTAGACCGCTGAGCTATCTTGCCAGCCGCCACCAGCTTAACTTTTGTATCCAGCAACCAAGCACTTCTCCTCTATGACCCTTGCGCTGGCCACAGGCAGCCCAGTATCACCCACCCACCCTCCTACGTTAGAGACCTCAGTCCATTCTTAGCGTTACCTCGCTGCCGCTCCAGTCCGCTCCTCCCGCAAGAACCACTAGGGGGCGTACGTGAACACCATAGGGAGATCGCTGACTCAAAGTCCAACGTTGGTGGCCCATCCCCAAAAGCTCAGCACTTGGGAGGCTGAGGCAGGATGATAATCAGTTCAAGATGCGCCTCGGCTAAATAGTGAGTTCAAAGCCAGCCTGACTTATAGAATGAAGCCCTGTCTCAAAACAACAATCCCAACTTATGCTTAGAAGCCTCCTCAGCTGCCACCCCCACAGACCACAGGCCCTGAACAGTCTCCCTGTCCTCACCTGTTCTCATGTTCCCATCCACCCACCCCACTGGTGATCTGCTGTCCCTGGAACCCACTGTTGTGGCTTGGGATTTTTGCAAGGGAACAATACAACACAGCACATATTTTATACTATTATTTCATAATCACCTGAAGAATCATATACAGAGTGCAGAAAATCTATGCATTAAAGACAAAAGAAGGGGGCTGGGGAGATAGCCTGCCTGGCAAGTACAAGGTCAAGAGTTTGAACCCTGGTCCCGCAAAAAAAAAAAAGACAAAAGAAGGACTGGTGATATAGGTTCCTGGCACTGCCCTGCACACACACACACACACACACACAAAGACCAAAGAGGCCAGCTGAAGGCCTGGATCCCACAGTAGTATCCTGCGCGAGTCCAGTGGAAGATCTAGAGCTCATAATACTTTCCACAAGTCTACGTGGAGCTCTAGGTCCCGTACAGGCCCACCTCACAGATCTGCACAGGTAGGGCCAAAAGGCCAGTGGTAGAAGGGAGGAAGTCTGTGCCAACAGACTGAGGGCTCTGACTGGAGCTCGGAAGCAATGCTCCAGGTAAGAACCAGAGCTCCCCTGAGAAGTACCACAGCTGTCCTCAGCAACAGGGAGGTCCCAAGCTCCTCCAGGGATGAGAACAGCCAAACTCTTATCCAGAAAGCCAACATGATGAGCTTCTCCAGGAGACTGAGCTGTGCACTATCTTCTCCTCCAGAGCCAGGTGAGGACAGGGCTCCTCCAAAATGAACCGTAGCCATTCCAGCGGCAACAGGGTCCCAAGCTTCTCCTCCAAGAACAACCAAGTTCACCAGGCAAGCCAGCATGACAGGGGCCTCCAGAAGAACAGCCCATGAGAACCAGCAGCTTCCAGCGGCTTCTCCAAACAGCTTCCCTAACAGCCACCTACCAGCTTCTCCAGTCCTGTCTCTCATGCTCCTGGCAACAACCCTTGGTGGGCCTCCAACCCCAGCACCATGCTAGTTCAGTTCAGCTGGGTGTCACGAGTTGACCACCAGTTAACAACCCAGTACGCCCACCAAGTTCGTCACAGCGGCTCTGCACATGCTGCTTCCATTGCTGTCATTCTTTCTGACAGGTTCAGGGTCCCCACTTCCTTCCTTCAGGCTCCTGCTGCTCCATTTGAGTCCTGCTCTGTAACTCAGGCTGGCTTCAAACTCATAACAACCCTCCTGCTTCAGCCCCCGGAGTACTGGGATTACAGCTGTACCACCATACCCAACTGTTGCTACATTAGTGCCTCCTCTCCTGGGTTTTTACTATTTTGGTATTGGCAGTTGAACTCAGGACCTCATGCTTGCCAGGCAGGCACTGTGCCACAGAATTAAATCCCCAGCCCTATTTCTCTTTACTTAAAATGTCCGCTTCATGAAAGCAGCATCGCTGGATGTAGTGGCACAGGTTTGTAATCCCAGCACTGGGCTGTACAGTGAGCTCGAGGCTAGCCTGAATTGTATGAGACCCTGCCTGAAAAGAACAAAGAGAGGAAGAAAGAAACCATCACAACACAAACATACAAAAGCACAATTCTCACCTCACTGGGTGGTATCAAGTCATTCACAGTTCAGTAAGAATGAATGCCAGAACTTCTTTCAAACAATAATCTGAGGGCCAGCAAGATTCAGCAGTCTAATGCACCTGCTTAGGAAACCTTAGGCAACAGCAGGGACCGTGGTTTGATCCCCGGCACCACATGCTGTGTCAGCCCCACCCCTAGGGCAGGCTGAGCCAGCCATTAAAAAAATAAAGTTTGAATCTCTGTCCCATCTTTTTTGCCTCATCTTAATATCCAGAGTCCAGCCAGCATAGATTTAAAATCTTTATTATTCATTTTCTCAAATATAAAATCAGGCTCTGAGAGACAACACATTATTTCCAGGGACAGAATCAAGAATAAAAATCACATTACTTAAAATAAAACAAAAAAACCCCAACAGGTGTATCCCAGCAACTTGTCCTTCCTGGACCCCCAACCTCGGGGAGTAAAGGACAGAGATCACAGCTTCAAGCCTGCCACCTTGCTGACCAAGGCCTGAGGCTGAGTGCCACTGAAGGGCAGGCGAAGTTCTGCCAGATGTGCAGGGCAGGCAGCAGGTCCTGAGATGTTCAGCGCTTGTCTGTGGGGCGAATGTTCAGAGACACCAGGCGTCCCAGAGGTCTTCGACGAGAGTTGGTGGCCAGCCGCTGCTGTGCCAAGAAGGACTGCGCATGTGCAGGTGCCCGCGCTTCGCCAACTCGCTGCTGCAGAGCCACACCCTAGGGGAGGGAGATGGTTGGCCTAGATGGGGGAGCCCTGGGACTCCCAGTTCCCTCGCCATGGCAACAGTGCTCTCACCATATTATACCAGGCACTGATGAGCAGTTTTTCCTCCTGTTCCCGTTGACTTCGGCTGGTCTCATAGTCCATCTGGCAGGGCAGGGAGACAAGAATCAAGGATCTGGGCTGGTGAGATAGCTCAGCGGTCCAAAGCCCCTGCTTAGGCAAGTGAGGCAACCACAAGGACTGCAGTTCAATTCTCGGCACCACATGCTGCACCAGCCCCACCCCCAGGGCAGGCTAAGCCGGCCATAACATACACACATACATACATACATACATACACACACACACACACACATACATACGAAGAACGAAGGGTCTAGTTGTGCTGGGCCAGCCAGGAGTGGTGGTGCACACCTGTGATCCCAGCACTTGGGAGGCTGAGGCATATCTCAAAAAAGCAACACACAAAAAAAAAGGGGACACAGACACCCACTTCCAGGTGCCGAATACGGATGTCCTGCTCCCGGAGCTGTGTCCTCAGAGTATGGAGTTCAGGGGGCGCCCCTGCAGGTGGTCGTTGCTTGGGCTCCAGGGTCTGTATGACCTAGGGTTTTAGGATTTTTGTTTTGTTTAATGTTTTAGCTGGCTCAGGCTGCGTTAAGGGTGGAGGTGGGGATCGGACTGCCATTCCTATGCCAGCTGGGGATCACCCCTGCAGTGATTAAACCACTGAGCTAACCCAAAAGCCCCCAACCTAGGAGTTTAGGGGATTGCAGTCAAGGTGACCTTCCATTTATTGCCCCCTCAGACACACGGAAGGCATTAAACATGATGGCCCACGACAGTGGGAAGAGGACAAGCCTGTGACGTGTGGCGTGACAGTGGAGTGGTGGACAAAGACAGGCAGAAGGTGATGACTGAAGTGAGGGGCAGTAGGTTACAGGACCCGGTCCTCACCGTGCGCGCCTTGTCGACGTAGCGGCGGTACCGCTCCTCCATGGCCCGCAGGTCCGCGTCCTTCTTCTGCAGGCTGTCCTGCAGCTCTTCGATGCGCCGGGCCGCTGGGAGACAGGGGATCCTCAGAGTCATGCTGCCCTCTGGGGTCACCCCACCCTAGCCACATGCCCTGCTTACTGCTGCTGTCTGTGGGGGGCTCCAGCTCTTCAATGTACTCTCGCTTCCGCTGAAGCTCCAGGTCTGCCTCATGTAGCTTCTGCCTGTGTGCAGCCCAGGGACAGCAGTGGGCTGACCCTCGGCCAGCTTGTCTGCCTCATCTTTTATATTTTTATTTTTTATTTTTAGGGTTTCTCTCCTTGTTTTCTTTTTTTGTTTTTGTACAGGAATCAAACTCAGAACCTTAGGCTTACCAGGCAGGTGTTCATGCTGCTGAGCTACCTCCCCCACCCTTCCTTTGTTTTTTGAAACAGGGTCTAACTATATAACCAAACTGGCCTTGAACTCCTGGTAATCTTCCTGCCTCAGCCTTTCAAGTGCTGGGATTACAGATGTGTGCCACCATGCTTGGTATAGGTGGCTGGCATGGTGCGCTGCTCCAGAGCCAGCACAGCATGTGGCATCAGGGATCCACCCCAGGTTTTGTTATGTTTTAATGTATTTGGCACAGGTTCTCACTACACAGCTCAGACTCTGGGATTCTCCTATTTTCAGCCTCCCAGCGCTGGGATTAGAGGTGTGTGCCACCACTCCTGGTCTTGGTGGCCAGCTCAGCATGCCCAAGGGTAGGGTTGGTGGGGTGTGTGGTGCTGGGGATCAAACTCTGGTCCCCGTGCTTGCCTGAGCAGGAACTTTTTCTGCTGAGCTATCCTGGAACCAGGTCTTTGCACTTGCCAGGCAGACAGACAGGCCACTGAACTATCTCCCCAGGACCTCTATCTATCTATCTATCTATCTAGTCTATCCTATCTATCTACCTAATCTATCATCTATCTAATCTAACATCTATCTATCTAATCTATCCATTATCTATCTAATCTATCTATCACCTATCTATCTAATCTATCTATCATCTATCTATTATCTGTCTGTCTGTCTGTCTATCTATCTATCTTGGAACTGAGGATCAAACTTAGGACCTTGCATTTGCCAGGCAGGCACTTGTGCCCCTGAGCTATCTCCCCAGCCCCCTATCTTTTATTTTGAAACAGGGTTTCACTACATTCCTTAAGATGGCCTCAAATTTGGGATTCTCCTATCTCAGCCTTCCAAGCATCTGGGAGTACAGGCGTCTACCTCTTTACCTGCTTTCTTGTTTTCCCGAGTGCCAAGGATGGAACCCAGGCTAGGCAAGTGCTCTACTAGTAGGCCACACTCCCAGCTCTCTGGCTTTCCTTTTGTCCCAGCATCCCTTGGTGCTTACAAGGCTCTCAGCAGCCAGCGTAACCCTGCCTAGCGACCTTCCCTGGCCCTACCCTTCTCCCCACCATCAGAATCACAGTGGCCCTCTGTCCACTGCCCCTCCCAGTGTGGCATGGAGGACCCCACTAGCCCAGTCACCATCATCCCTCTTCTACTCTAAGCCCTTCAGATCCATCCAAACAATCTTAACACCTAACTGGATGTGGTGGCACACACCTGCAACCCCAGCACTCTGGGGGGGTGAGGCAGGAAGATCACAAGTTCCATCCCACCCTGGAAAACTAAGCAATTTAATGAGCACTTGTCTCAAAAACAAACAAACAAACAAAAAAAAAAAACTAGCACTTTAGAGACTGGGGAGATAGCTCCATGGCACAAGTGACTGCCTGGCAAGTGCAAGATTGTGAGTTCGAACCCCAGTCCCACAAAAAAAAAAAAAAAAGTATCACTTTATTTCTTACTTAGTACCTGGAAGGAAACCCCTCTGTGCGTCCCCACTGTGCCCTAATGCACCCCAAGCTCCTCCCCTGGGTCCAGCACACCATCCTGGACTGGATCCTCACTGGACACATCCCTCTCACCTTCCCCAGCCTCCCACCACCTGCCACTTACAGATGTTCCTCCAGCTTCCTCTTCAGCAGGGCAGGCTGGGGAGAGAAGGAGGGGGTGTGGAGGGGTCCACAGGTCTGAACCCCTAGCCAGCAGGGGAGCCAGAGTGCCTCCCTGGGACCACTGTACTCACGATGGCCTGCACGGGGTGCGCAGCGGGCAGCAGGGAAGAGAGAGAGGAGGGTTACACGGGGCGAGGGGAGCGCTGGGCAGGGGGAAGTGGCACTCACGTCTTCACTCCTGCCTCCCTGCTCCTGTAGGGCCTTCTGCAGGTCCTCCACCTGGGCCCGCAGCTCTACCAGCTGCTGCTGGTTCAGCCTGCAGAGCGGGGGCTGCTCAGTGCCCGCGCTCGGCCGGGCCCCGCGGGACCCTACCGGGTGCCCACCAGAGCTCACCGCCGCTGCGTCTCCAGCCCGTGGCGCGCGCGGTTGGCCTCCTCCAGGTGGCGCTGCAGCTCTGCCTGCCGCTCGCGATCCTCCGCCTCCTGCTGGCACAGCCGCTTGTTCTCCAGCTGGAGCCGCAGGAGCGTCTCCCTGCCGGGCCAGGAGGCATGAGCCTGGCGGGACCGCAGAACAACTCCGGCCCAGAGTGGCCCGGCCCGGAGAACCAGGGAAAGCGTGAGTCTAGGGGCAGGTGGGACCTCGGGGAAAGAGCCCAACCGATATGGAGCAGGAGTGGGATCCGTGATGTGGGCGGGGCCTGTGGGCTCCAGGGGCGGGACTCATGGGTTCTGGGGCAGAGCCAGAACACGACTGGTGCTAGTACTCTAAGAGTTAGAACCGGTACCCGGCCGGCAGCGGAAAAGTGAGCAGGCGGTGTGGGGGAGTTCACGGGGGGCAGGGCACAGGGGACTGCACCCAGCAGGGTTTCCATTGAGCACAGAGCTGGACCTTGGGGGCAGAGATCAAAAAAGGAACAAAACCTGCAGTCACAAAGCCTCGGCAGAAGAGCCAGAGCCCTGGGCCAGGTCAAGGCAGGATTGAGAGTGCTCCTAGCCTAGGAGCCCAGCTAGGACCTGGAATTCTAAACTAAGAAGGAGGGCTCGGGTCTCTGTGCACTCCAGGGGAGAGGCTGGGGGCCCTGGCCAGCTTGTTCGTGCCAAGCACTAGATGCCCGGGATACCTGAGCTCTGCAGGCAGGATCTCTGCTGCTAAATTTTCCAGGCCTGGTGGGGTGGCATCCAGCGAGGGCTCTGGAGAATGTGAGGGTCTTCAGGTCTCTGCGCACCTGCAGCCTCATCCCGAGGGCCTTTTTCCCAGGACTAGGGGCTCAAGTACAGTGCACCCGCTCCCGGGGGTCCTGCTGCTCACCAGCCTGAGTCAGCCCCCTCGGCTGCAGCTGGGCACAGCGCAGCTCCTCGTTAGCCTCCCGCAGAGAGTCCCGCTCAGCCAGCAGCCGCTGCAGAGGCAAGGAAGGCATGCCCGCCGCCACGTGAGACTGCCTGCCTCCTAGAGTTTCCAGGCAATGGCAGGAGCTTGGACCATGGGACTGCAACCTCACCTCCTTCTCTTTTGTCACCAACTCGTACTTTTCTTCCAGGTTGCGGCACTCAAATAGCCATTTCTCGGCCTTCATGGCCTCCTCCTGCCGTTGGCCCTGTAGTTCCTGAACCTGTACAGAAAAGAGGGGAGAGGCCAGGTGCGGTGACACATGCTCCTAATCTTAGGACTGTGCAGGCTAAGGCAAGAGAATAATCAGGAGCGCGACACTAGCCTGGCCTACACAGAGAGTGAGTTAAGCCCAGCCTAGACTACAGAGACTACAGAGCGAGACCCTGTTTGGGAGGACTGCAGGGATGGAAGGAGGGGCAGCAATTTAGGAGCCGGCACAGGAAAAGGCTGGAGCAAACGGTACCTGAGGGCAGGTGGGGTTTACTAACGTAAATATCAGGTCAGAACAACGGAAGGACAGGCCTAAAAGGTTCCACCCACATTGTGAAGGCAGGGCTCAGTGAAGTCCCCTGGGGCAGACCAAAGCAAGGGAGTGCCCGTTTAAAGGCGTGGTCTCCACGTGAGGGTGGGACTCCAGATAAGAACAAGAGCTGTCCAAGTAGCCAGTGGGTAGCTGGGCTGGCTCTACAGGTGTAGGCGGGGCTTAAGACCGCTGGGCTGGGACGGAGCGAGGGGTCCCGCCTCACCTGCCTCCGCTGCGCCTCCAGCTGGGCGCGCAGCGAGCCGGCCCTGCGCAGCTCGTCCTCCAGCTGTTGTGTGCGCTCTGCGTGCCCAGCGTTGCGTTCCTCCAGCTGCCGCACCTGTCGCCGCAACTCCCGCAGTTCCCCCAGGCGGCGCCTACAGCTGTCTAGGGTCGCTTCTAGCTGCGCTGCGCGCTCCGAGGACTGCCTGGGAGAGGAGTCAGATAGCGGGACGGTCAGAGGTCAGCTGGGGTCAGGAAAAGGTGTCCGCTGGGCTTAAACTTGGGATCTTCCTGCCTGAGCCTTCCTGCACGCCAGATGACAGGTGCACACTACCATTCCCAACTCAGGATAGATTTGTGGGGATGCAAAAGTGTGATGGGGTCACAGAAGTAGTAATGAGGACATAAAGGGACTGAGGATCCCCCAAATACAGTTTGGAGGTTTGGAGAAGTTATAAGGAAAAAGCACTAACGGTCTTTATTAGACATACAGAAGGGAAGGGATCCACTAGATATTTTAGCATTCTTTAGCATGCAAGGGTGCTACAGGGTCATAGGGGGCTCTTTGGGGTTACAGAAGACAAAGTAGGATCATGAAGGGCTGCAGCTGTAGCGCTGTGGAGGGAACACAGGACCCAGGGGCATGACGGGGACTGGAGTAGATGGGTCTGGACAGTGCTGCCGGGGAGAGGGGTCCTGTGTTTGTTGACAGTGCTTGGGATCTGGGTCACAACAGGGCACTGTACCCTGGGAGCACCACGGGTACAAGATGTGAGGTCCAGGGCGACAGGACAACGCAGTAGAGCCCAGGCAGTATTGAAGGGCTTGGGGTGGCACAGTGAAATCTGAGGGCACTCGCCATGCTGGAGGTGCGCGGTAGGCTCCGAGGGACTCCCGCTTACCGAAGCTCATCCATCTCGTCCTTCAGTGCCTGTGCCTCCTGGGCCAGGCTGGTCAGCGCCTGGTTCCGCTGCTGCAGCTCTGTGACCTCGCGCTCCAGCTCGGCACAGCGCAGCCGTTCATCCTCCCGGCTGCTCTCCAGCCTGGGGGTGGCAGGAGAGGGGCTCAAGAAGGGGCTCTTGCCTCCACCCTCATCTCCTGGCCTACCTGGCCTGCATCTCAAGCTGCCATACCTGAAGTTCTCCTCCTGCAACTGTTCCAGCTGGGACTGGAGCAACAGCAGCTTCTTGGCTGTGAGGGCTGGGGCGCCCTCAGCCTCCGGCTGGCCAGCTCGCTCCCGAAGCGCTGCATTCTCCTGTGCCAGGCTTTGCTTCTCCTCGGACAGGAGCACCAGCTGCAGGCAGGGAGGCGTGTAAACTGGAGCCTGCATGGGAGTGTGATGGACCCCAGCGTCCCCAGTGCCTCCCCACCTGCCGCTCTAGGTCCAGACAGTGCTGCTGGAGCTCATCCCGCTCCTCGGCCTCTTCGCTCAAGAAGTAGTACCTGCGGGACTGAGCAGATACATGGTGGGGTGTGGGTAGGGAGTCAGGGGGCCAAGGAGCCACGAGGACCAGGGGAGGAAGGCTGGGATCTCTCAGGGCAGAGGTGATCCAACCAAGGGACCCCCGGGATCTAAGAGAGGACTGGAGCCCCACAGGACTGGGAGAAGGTAATTCAGGAGACCTGGGAGCCTAGCAAGAAAGCCAGGACCCTGTGAAGAGGGGCAATTCATAGCTTTACGATAAGCCTTCCACGTACACAGCCCCGCCTATGGGGTGGACCCATCAGCAAGGTTCTCTATCCTTACCTGTGTGTCAAAGTTGCCATATGTCTCTGTTGACAGGGAGTCAGGTGTCTCTTTGGTGATGAGCTGGGGGTGGGTGGGGGAGGCATTCTGATGAGCTGAGCTCTCTGGTTTTTGTTTTTCTGAGACAGGGTCTCACTGTGTAGTTCAGGTTGTCCTTTAACTCACTATATATAGCCCCAGCTGGCTCAAAGTCACAGCACTCCTCCTGCCTCAGCCTCCCATGTGCTGGGACGACAGGTGTGTGTCACTACACCTGGCTCCGCACTAGGCTCTCTGAAGACAACCTCTAAGCCTTCTCCAATCTGGCCTAAGAAGCTGCCCACCCTCAGATCCCCAGATTCAGTTCTGCCAATAACCTGAGCCAGAGGCAGCCCCCACTCCCACCCCGCCCCTGCCTCTGACATCGAGGGCAGGTGCCTGAAACCTGCAGCTTTGTGACTCAGAGCCGGGAGACATGAGACAGAGATGCTTGGCCAGCTAACTTCAGGGCAGACATGAGACCTTACCAGGGCAGGGCTTGGGCCCTGTCACTGCTCTAGGCCCCAGAATCATCCCCTCCCCTGATGCTCCTCTGTTGCCACATGCGCATACTCACTTCCTGGATGGCTTCCATCACTACGTGTTGAACTGACTCCTCCAGCGTCATGATTCTCTCGATGTGCTCTGGGGATCAAGGTGGAGTGACTTGAGACCGAGGGGCGGCTTGAGGGAGGAATGAGCCACCACCTGGGGGCCCCTGAGCTCTGCCTCTGGCCTTCCCCATACCCTGCTTTTTCTCGCAACTGATGGCACAGCCCAGCACCAGCTGTAGCAGCTTGCCCAGCTCCGAGGGGTCTGAGAACTGGCCAAGCAGGTTCACATCCGGGAGGTGCTTTTCTGACACAGGATGCCCCAGGACCTAAGAACAAAGGGCAGTGGGGTCGAAAATGTTTGGGGTTCACAGACCCAACCCTTTCTCCTCAGTCTAACTGCCCAACTGCTCAAAGGCCTGACAGTTACTCACATCTTGAGAGTATACCAGCAGGCTCTGCAAGATCTTCTCCAGATTGCTGACCTGGTGAAGCAGAAGTTCTCTGTATGGAGGCCCAGAGGCTCCACCCCCTAATCTGCCTCCATTTCTTGCCCTATCCCCTTCTCATTCCCTGTTTGACTCCCTTTCTTTGGCTCTGTTTTCTGAATGTCCCCTCTCCTAGGAATGAACTGTCTAGCCATGTGTCCTTTGTGTCCACCTGACCATGTTTGCTTGTCCCGTGACCCAACTGCTAGCAAGGTGTGGTAGTAATACATGCCTGTGACCCCAGAAATGGAAGCTGAGGCAGAAGAATCTCTGCAAGTTTGAAGCCAACCTGGGCTACTTAGTGTGTAAGCCCAGCTCAAACTACATGATGAAACTCTGTCTCAAAAAAAAAATCAGAACAAAAGTAAATTTAAAAAAATCAGAACACAGTTGCTTCTCAGCACTTGGTTCTAGCCGCTGTCATCTCTCACCTGGACAGTTGCACCAACTACCTCTTGTACTGCAAATTTTTTTTTTTTCTTCAGTGTGGGGATGGAGTCCAGAACCGGTACATGCTAGGCAAGCGCTCTCCCCTGAGCTCCGCCCTAGCCCCTCCACTTCCACTCTGATCCACACTCTGTTCCTCTCCAGACAGCCAGGGGGAGCTTTTTCAAGGCCATGCCAGGTGGTATCTTTCCTCTAGTAAAATCCTTCCCTGACTTTCCACAGCCCTTAAAATAGAATCCACATGCCCTCAGAGGTCAGCCAGGCCCTTGATGACCTCGTCTCTTCCATTTCTTGTCCTCTTGCTCTCTCTTTTGACCTCTCTACCACTCCTCTCAGTGACATTCAGCTCATTCCCAATTCAGGGACCTTGCACTTGCCTTCCCAGCACCTGGAATGCTATTTCTCCAAATCTCCCCTGCCATACACAATCAGCCCACCTTCAGGAAACACCTCTCTCCTTTACACTCTCTGTCTCCCTGTCTCTCTCTCTCTCTCTCTCTCTCTCTCTCTCAGTTTTATCATTGCCACTGATCTATTACCATCAAAATTTCATTTTTTGTCAACTGTGACAATGAAGATTGACCTGAGATTCATTCACTCTGAGCTACATTGCCAGATTTTTTTTTTTTCCAAGTCTGGGTCTTGTTAGGTCACTAAGTCACCTAGGATAGGCTAAAATTCAAGATCCTTCCAGAAAGCTGGGATTTACAAGTATATGCCACATGTCCAACTAGAAGTTAAAGTTAATTTTTTCTGTTTTTTTGTGCTAAGGCTTGGTCTCAGTATGTAGTCCAGGCTAATCTCAACCTCAAGATAATCCTCCTGCCTCAGCTTCATGGGTGCTGGGATTACAAGTAAGTGCCACCATTCCCAGCTTGACTAGAAGTTAAGTTTTTATGCCAATGTATGTATTGCTTGTCCTCATTTCTGGAGTGGAAGCCACATGAAGGCAGGTTTTGGTCTGTTATGTCTTGCTGAGTGCCTGAGAAATGGGGGCTTGATAGGTGAATTAAAGAACAAAACAAAATAAAAGAACAAAACAGATGGCTGGTCCTATCTCTGTTCCTGGCTAGGTGTGTTTTTTCATCTCTTTAGCTACTTTGATGTCCCAATCTTTTTCACTTGTGTGTCCTCTTAGTTCTGAGTCCACCTGTCACCTTCAGCTTCCAGTTTGGACCTGGATCCTCTGAGATGCCCTGGAGCCATGCTTCGTTAAACCAGGAGGGGTCTCTGGGGGGAGAAGGAGCGATCAGCTCGCTGAGGGACCCTTTGGGGGTATTCCCCCCTCCTCAGCCCCACTCACATCTGGTTCAACACTTGGGCTATGGCAAGGCCGCTGCTCAGGTCTTGGGGACTGGTGCAGCGGATAGGAACTTGGAAGGTCCGCAACTGATGAGAGAAGGGTTAGGTGGAAATTCAGAGCCTGGGATTCTTGAGCTACTCCTCTTCTGCAGCCTTTTGCCAATCACAAAAGCCTCTTAGTCAAGCAGGCACGGGCCTGTTGCACTAGCAGCCAACTCTGCAGTGGGGGCGTGGCCTCTGCACACCTGGGCTCGGAGGGGGCGTGGCCTCACTTCACCTCTGCCCAGTAAACTCCGGGCGACCAGGTCAGAACAGCACCACGTGACCAGGCCAACACACCTGTGCCCCCTACCCTATGGGAGCCAGGCACGAGGGGTGGGGTCCCACCTGTCCACATATACTTGCCACGTGATGGGGTGGGTGTTGGGCCAGAGTCCAATGGCTCTGCAGGCCCACGACCCCTTCCACCTTCCAGTCCAGGACGGAGGGGCCGACTGGGATAGGGCCGGAATCGCGGGTGAGAAGAGTCAGCGGGCGCATACCTGTCCCCAGCCCCGCCTCCGACCTACCCAGGTGAGCAGAGATTCGCATAGCTCGGCCTTGTCCACGCTCATGGCTCCCGATTGGATTCGACCCCAGCGGAGGAGCCCTGGACGCCTCCGGGTCCGCCACCAGCGAGCGCCAGCAGCCCCGACCTCCCGCTCCGCCTAGAGCGCCACCCCTCCTACCCCGCCTCCTGCGCCCAGGCCCCGCCCCGCGCACGAGATGCCGTCCGACTCCCGCGCTTGCCTCCAGCCCCGCCATCTTGGGTTCGGGCACAGCCTGGCCTCCGCGCTCCGCTAGGGGTCAGTCTGCCCCCGTCACCTGGGCAGGCTCCTCCGCCAGCTGCCACCCTAGGCTCCGAGTCTGTTCCTTCTGAAGACCTGCCCCGCCCTGCAGTGCAGGCAGGCACGTTCACGTCCTTTCCCTGCAGTTGAAAGACAACTGCCTAGCGATCGAAGTCCGGATCTGTGCAGTAAAGCGCGAGCCGTAAGATATCGCCTGGACTCTAGAGTGGGGGGAATCCAAAAGGCCTCGCAGGTGTAAGTGACTCGGAGTCCTGCCCCACCCAGGGCAGGCTAGCGGACGCGGATGTGGGCCCTTGTCGAAGTCAGGAAGGGTCGCTCAGGCCTTGCCAGCATGGATCTGCCCTACCCGGAGCTACCCCTCTGCCCCCTCGGTGCAGTGCGAGCGAGGCTCTCAGCGTCAGAAGTTCCTGCGCCTGCGGCCCACCAGGGGGCGCACTGACAGCGCCCTGCTGGCCACACCGCGGCTCACCCACACCCAGCGTTGGCGATGGAGTGGCCTCAAAGGAGAGGCATGACCATCGAGATTTTAACGACGCTGCGATCCGAGGTTTTAACAACGTTGCGTCAAGCGTGGTGCCGCTCGCCTTGTAATTCCGCACTCAAGAGGCAGAGGCAGGAATATCGCCGAGTGTTCGAGGCCAGCCTGACTTACAAAGCAAGAGCCTGTCTCAAAAAAAGCAAACAAAATCGAACAGTAATATCGCTAAACTACATCTACGGAATGACTACTGTGTATAGTCCCGGCGCTAAGCTATGTAAATAAATACACGACTGAATGCCCCGACAATCTCAGTGGCAAGTGCTGTTTTAATTCCCAGTTTTGCTGAGGAGGAAACCAGAGGGTCTAGGTAGCCCCTGACTTGGCGGGGAGAGGTACAGCCCTTGCCCTTTGACCCTAGGGTCCTTTCCCAAGCGCAAGCGGACCCTACCCCGCAGATGGGAGGGGTATGTATCGTAATTGGAGGTTATTAGGTGTACCTCAGGTAGGGGCGGGCTCTGCTTTAGGGGGTATGTCCAAGTGAGAAGGGGGGTGCGCTAATTTGGAGCAACTCTACCCCAAACAGGGGTGGCCTAGGGGACCGCAGAGGCTTACTGACACAGTCCCTTCTACCTGGCAACCAGTGCAGCCCACTCGGACGCGCTGCACTACGAAGTGGACTTAGAGCCTGGGGGCTCCACTACCCCACTCGCCCAGGTCCCAGCTCCAGTCCTGAGAGCCAGAACAGGGAACCGAGGGGTCAGGGACTAGGAATGGCGTTTCCAGATTGGGCTGCCTTTAGGACGGTGTCAAAACAACTGATTTAGATCTCCCATTCCCCACCCCTGCCAACAGTGGGAAGCAAAGCCATTCCACACCCAAGCAGCAGTGAGAGGTGATCCAGGAATCCCAAGAATGGGAGGCTGGACATGCTGAGACCTTTGGATATTTTGGGTACGGGGGTCGCAGGGATTTTGATGTTTAGGGAGAAATCTGGGAATCCAAGTATTTAGGGAAATTTACTTAAATTGCTCTAATAATAGCTGGTGTGATGTTATGGAAATCCCAGATGTTCATGGAGCCAAGATTTAAGTAGAGTTTCTGAGTTCTCAACTTGGGAAGGAGCCACAGCCCTCTCTGAGTCAGGGAAGAGTCCCATGTTTGAGGGGAAGAGGGACACCCTTGTGCTGCTGGGGAAGACCTCTTTTGAAACATAGTCCTGCTGTGGAAGAGGATTCAGGGGACCTTCAGTTCTACAAAAGGAGCCACAAATTGCGTTCTGATGGTGGTCCAAGGCTTGGGGAAAGAATGGGAATGTAAACCCATCGAGGTACAGGAAGCCCCAAAGTTTGGGTGTGCTGATCTGGAGGCCTTTCTTTGTAGGGACCAAAAGCCCCCAGAGTGCAACTCTGGATCAGACACCCCCATGGGGTTTGGGGACCCCACCCCCCCATCTGTTTCCAGGAACAGCTGGGCTTGGGCTGGGTTGTACTGCTGGGAAGCCTGTGACTCAGCCCCTCCCTGAAGCCACAGCTGGACCCTGGGTGGCCCCCTCTAGTCTGCACATCTGGGCAAGGACCCATTCATCAAGGCTGGGACAAGGGCCCTGGGGCCAACAACTGGAGCATAGCACCTTCCCACCCTTCCTCTGGCTGACCCCAGCTCCTCGGTGGACCCCATGCACTGTCACCTTGGGGAAGTGTGGTATGCCCAGGCACTCCAGATCCTGCCCCTCTCTTATGTCCCAGACCATATGAAGTATGCTTGTGTTTGTGTAGGTGTAAAGCTGTGGGTCTGTGACTGTGCATACACAGACGTGTGTGTCTCCATCCACTTGTGTCCTGCGACTTTGGAGATTTTTGAAGGGGGTGTCTATGATTTGGCCTCTTGGGTTTTTGTTGTTGTTGTTGTTGTTTGTTTGTTTTATGATTTTTGGGGGGGAGTATTGAGGTTGAACTCAGGACCTCGTGCTTGCTAGGCAGGAGCTTATACTGCTGAGCTGTGTTCCCCAGCCCCGTTTTATGATATTGAACTACATCCTTACCCCTTATTTTTTATTTAATTAATTTATTTATTTATTTTTGCAGTAACAGGGATCAAACTCAGGACCTTGCACTTGCCAGGCAGGAGCTTATGCCACTGAGCTATATCCCCAGGCCCTTTATTTTTTATTTTAAGGCAGGACTTTACTAGGTTGCCCAGGTGGGACTCAAACTTTGCATCCTCCTGACTCAGCCTTCCTCAGGGCTGGAATTGCAGGCCTGTGCCACTGTGCCCAGCTTGCCTGTGGGATTTGATGGTGCAGGTGCAGTGAGGACTAGGGGGTGACTATAAAACATCCTTGTTGATGTGTGACATCAGGTTTCGGTGACAAGTCTCTATGTAGAGTCTGATTGTCACTTGCTATTGTGTGTCTGTACCCACTACTGTGTTGATTTTATTTTAGGTCAGTCTCCATTTCTTCATCTTTTTTTAAATTTATTTTATTTTTCTTAAAACCTCATTTATTTGTTTGTGTTATGGTCAGCTCAGCCTGCCTTGCAGGGTGGGGCTGGCACAGCATGTGGTGCCTGGGATCAAGCCCCGGTCCCTGCGGTGGCCTAAACTTTCCAAGGCAGGCACTTTAGACCGCTGAGCCATCTCACCAGCCCATCCATTTCTACATTTTTTTGTTTTGTTTTTTTGAGACAAGGTCTTACTATGTAGTCCAGGCTGGCCTTGAACTCCCTATTTGTCCAAGCTGGCTGAGAACTGTTGGAGATCCTCCTGCCTCAGCCTCTCAAGTGCTGGGATTACAGATGTATGCCAACAGGCCTATCTTCCTTGTCTTCTTGGTGTGAGACTGTGACAGCCAATGTCTGAACATGGCATTAGATTGTGCATCTGTGTCAGCGTCCTACTTTGACTTCATGTGTCTCTCTGGGACAGTGTGACATCGTCATCTGTCCTGGTTGTCCACTCTTCTTTGGACAATGTATCCCTGTGTGTAGTCTTGTCTCTCCCTTTGTCCTACTTTATGCACCCTGTGATAATGGCATGGTGGCTTGACCATCATGCCTGTCTCTAACCCATGTCTCTGCTGGCATCTTCTCTGCAGGAGAGGGTTAGATACACACCAGTCCCCGCCCCAGCCTCCAAGGCTCTGTGATTGGTTCTTCACTTGGCCTGGATGGTGCAGCATTATCAGTATCTGTGACACTGCAGTGTCCCTATCACAAACTGCAAGTCACGGAGGTAGTGCATGACAGCGTCCCTGTGGTGGATGCAACCTGTGTCCACTGCGTGGCTGACTGGCTGAGGGGAGGTTGCTGGTGTGCAGCAGGTGTGCCCTGTGTCTGTGTGACAGTGTGGGTCCAGATCTGTTTGTGACTTAGTCTGTGTGTGGAGGAAGACAGTGTCCAGGTTACCCAAGACAGCCTGCGCTTACTGCGGCACAGCAGGATGGAGCCGCTCCTGTCCCTGCGGGGGTGCGTGCTAGGGTAGTGCGTCGTGCGTGACGTGAGACACAGCGGAAACCGCCGCGTGCGTGGAGCCGACGCAGTCGTGCGTGCGAGCGCGGAGCGGGAGGAGGGGCTGCTGCTGCTGCGTGCCTGCGTGCGTGTGCGCGCGGGGGTGGCGCGGGGGCTGGGCGCGCGGGGAGGCCACTGCGAGGGGGCGAAACCCGGGAGGGGGAGGGACTGCCGTTAACCCCTTCCTGTCAGACCCGAAACCAGGCGGCCCGGTCGGCCGCACGGGGCTTCCCCAACCCGCGAAGGGGCAGCCCCTGCGGGGAGAGGACCCCACACACATCACCCGCGGAAGCCGCGACCCTCCTGTTGCTATGGAAACCAAGGTTCCAGCGCCGCGCGCCCAGCTTCCTGCTACAGTTCTGTTCTTACAGTTCTAAACGCATCCTGCGCTTCCAGCTCCCGATCCCACAGAAGGGGCCCAGGGTCAGGGAGGCCGGGGTTGGGGGTGACTCAGGCCAGCCCGGGGGTCCCCTGGCCGTCGGCCTCGCCTCTCCTTCCTAGCTCCTGTGACTCAGCCTGGCGGCTTTCCCCTGCAGTGACTCAGGTCTCTGGGGAGGGGGCTACGGGCCCCGGGACCCCCCCCCCCAGCCCTGGGGCTGAGAACAGGTTCTGGGACCTCTGGCTCCAAGGCAGGGGTTCCCCTGGGACGCGAAGCAGCTGATGGGGTGGCAGTCCTACCTACCCCCTTACCTCCTCCCACCCACTCCCCACCAGGTTGGCTGACCCTTTCCGAGATCTCTAAGGCCCTTCCCACCCCTGCAGGGCAGAGCCTCCCTTCTCCACCCCACCCCTGCCTCCGGGAACCGGCCCTTCCCCCAAGCGCAGCCACAGGAAGTTTTGGCAGTCTGTCGCGGCGATGAAACGGTTAAAGCCGTTTCTTATTCATTTCATCCAGGGGCCCTTTTTGACTCAGAGCAAGCGGGTCCCCCCCAGGACCAGGTCTACCAGGGGCCAGGTTCCCACTCCACCCCACAACACTTTTTTCAGGGGTTGGGGGCGGGGGTCTTGAGTATCAGCATGCAGAGCTGGGTTCGAAGGCTGTTTCTGCCCTCATCACTGGGCCTCAGTCTTCCCGTATGAAAATGGGGATAATTAGGTCCAACTCATAGCGCTGTTGTGGGCATTAGATGAATAACAGACGGGACACTTTGTATCCAGCACCGGGTACAGGGATAGAGACCTCCTCCTGTCTTTTGGACTTAAGTGTCCTTACGTCCCGCAGAGGCAGAGGCCAATTCTCTGTGCCCCACCCAGGCGTCCTGAGGCCATAGGGTTCACTTTGTCCACCCCCTGCCCAGGGCAGGCACCCAGGAAGTGAGAGGCGGGGCAGGAATGAGGCGGAACCTGTTGAGCCCGTCACTTCCCCACCCCCACCCTCATTCTCGCGCCCTGACAGCGACCCCCCCCACTTGTGGCCGCCCCACCCCCGCTGCCCTGGACGCCTGGGTCCTGACCTATGGGTGGCTGGAAGGAGGGGATGTCGGATGGAGACGCTGTCTCGGGAACATCCTGTGGATGGCTGGCTGGACAGACGGGAGGGTCAGCTCCTCCCAGGGCAGGGCCGACATTGGCTGGGGGCAGAGTAAACATGGCCCAGGGTGGCCAGACTGGGGGTGGGAGGGGGGGTGTAGGAATGTCCACACACACAGTCACCCCAGCAAGCCAGGCCAGAAGCACTAACTTCTGTCACCCTAGCCACTGAGCCAGCCTGGGACATACACATAGGGTCAGACATACAGCTGGGCAAGATGACCCAGCACTAGCTGGCACAGACATGACAACAGACTTAAAAACAAGACAGAGGGCTCCAGGTGTAGCTTGGTGGTAGTGTGTGCTTAGTATGCACACGGCAAGGGTCCAGCTGCCAAGGTACGCATGAGTGCATCTGCTCACTCAAGCACAGACGCAGAAACGAGGAAAACGTAGGTTGTCCAATACACAAGGTATTAACACTGCAAAGCCATGTAGGCAGAGCGTGTGTGACAGGTAAATCTGCTGGAGACGTCGGTGAGACAGAGAACTGTATCCCAGACACAGGTGGCTGACACAGGGCTGGGCCTGGTGGCGCACGCCTGTAATCCCAGCACTTGGGAGGCTGAGGCAGGAGGATCAGTGCAAGTTCAAGACCAGCCTGGGCTACAAAAGTGAGGTCCAGGCCAGCCTGAACTGCACAGCGAGACCCTGTCTCAAAAAGACAAAAAACATAACAAACAAAAAACAAGTGGTTAACACAGGTATGTGACAGGTTCAGAGAAAAGATAGCACCTTTCATGTAGGCACCCTGAGAGCCACAAAGAGATGTGAGACATGTACGGACAGGTTCTGACACACCAGGGAAACACACGCACACAGCTAGAGCAGATACCCACCTCCCTGCGGTCAGATGGACAGCCAGCATGTGCACACCGGCACAGCTGCAGGCGCACTCCACCACCACTCTTGGAGATGAGGCCTTGCACACGCTGCCCACCAGAGGACCGTGTGGTCATTGGCAGGCTGACAGTCCCAGCCAGGCTGGCTGGAGGTTCTAACTGGCACATACAGTCAGTGATAGGCCACAGTGGTCCTTCCTAAGCGCACTGGGTCACTCTGGCCAGCACACACACCCAGCACAGACTATACACAGGTATGATGATCCCTCCAACACACACACACACACACACACACACACACAAACAAGCACAAACCTCATACACACAGATTGGCCAGGGGTCTCTCTCTCACACACAGATCAGACACACACACCAGAAAACAAACCCACACAAACCAGTCATAGACTGCTCTGTCTCTCTCAGACACACCATCCACAGACCGCACATAAACACACAGAGACCACACACACCAACACACCAGACACAAATAAGTTAGCCACAGCAACACCAAAAAACCCTACATAGCCATGTATATGGGCCAGCCATACACAGCCAATCCCTAGACTGCATGTGCACATACACACACACACACCCCTCTCCCCGTCCACACCAAGCACAACAGCATCCTCACAGAGACAGGTCCTCCACTCTCTGCAGGGCTGGGCCAACCAAGCCAGGAGCCAGCCTCAGGGACTGGGCTCTCTCACTCCTGGATGGGTAAACACAGTTGCTGGGCCCCAGGGGCCTCCCAACTTTGCTGAGGTTCTGTGGGTCTCTCCGCTCTGCCCCACAAGATCCCAGCACTCTGTCCTCGAGCATCACCCTCATGGCCCTCCCTCCCACCTGCTCTCCACTTCCCCTGGGTGGCTCTGCTCAGCAACCATGGCTCCGGCTGTGGGCCAAGTTCTCATCATATCCCCATAAAAAAGGACACTGGGGAAATGAGTGATACCCAAGCCCCCCAAGACCTCAGCAGCAGCTTTGTGGGAAACTCCCCATGGGCCCCATTGAGTCAGTGTGAAGAGACTGCTTCCAAGAACACCCAGCAACTTCCTCTCCAGGAGCAGGGTGAGGGTCCCCCAAAACCACAGAGATGGAGGAGGGATGGCTGGGAGGCCAGGGGTCCCTGGGAAGGGCCTCTGGGATCAGTCTTTGGTTTCTTCCGGCCCTGCCTCCTGTCCACACCCAGGGCAGCGACGCAGGCAGCTGGGTGCTTTGACTTGCGGGTTCTTGCCCTGGCCTGCCTACTGTCTGACTCATGGGCAGCCCCCAGCCCAGTTTCCTGCTGAGAGCCCTGTAGCCAGCTGGTCAGCAGGGCCAAAGGAGGAGGGTCAGTGGACTATTTATAAGAAGGAGAAGTCCCTTGTGCCAAGGCCAAAAGCCCCAGAGACCCATGGGTAGGGGTGGGTGAACTTCCTCCTTATCCTGTCCCCTGGGCCTAGGGAGAGGGGTGAGGGGAGGACCTAGGCACAGGTGCTAATCTGGAGCCCTGAGGTGGGCAATACTCAACAGCCAGTGTGGGTGTCCAGGCTAGGTGGGGGAGGGGCCATGATATTCTCCTCCCCAGGGAGGCCTGGCGCCAGCAGGGCGGCATGAGGGGGCGGCACCCAGGCCACAAGGGTGAGACTGGCAGAGGCCTGGAACCGGCTGTACCAGCTTGGCCAGGCCCCCGCCCTCCATCGCTGGCCTTTTCCCCATCCCCTGCTCAAACACCCATGCAGAATCCATGGGGCTGGGACCCCACTCCAAAATGCAGTCTGCCCATAAACACCATTGGCCCCTTTCTGTGTGCCAAGTCTTCTACTCTCTTCCCAGGTGGAAGAGATCATTTGTGAAAGTGTATCTGGTACTGCACGAGTACCCATCTCATTGCATAGCATACACAGAACCCTGGGTTCAATCCCAGTATTGCAAAAATAAAAATAAGTAAATACTGGTCCAGTTGTGATTGTCCACAGCACTTTGACTACTACCTGATGCTCTGGAGGGCTGCATGATTGGGACTTGGATTATGTATGGATATTAAGGCAAGTTCTTTAATTTTCTTGTCTATTCAGTGGTGACACGAACAGCACACATATGGCTGGATGGCTAGAAGCAGCCAATGACTTATTATGCAACCCATTTAGAATGGTGTCTGGCCCCTGCTAAGAGCCATATAAGTGTTAGCTATTAAAATAATAATTACTATTTCTCAGTGTGTCTGTGTCCACATGTCTCTGAGTCTCCCCATCTGTCTGCACATTAATCTTGCCTCCTTCTGTCCCTTGGGCCATCTCTCCCTGCCCTGCCCCCTGCCCCCTCCACCCACTCTTGCTCCTCTGGCTCCCGGTCATGCCTCTATACCACTGGGATAGCCTGGCCTCGCTCCAGGGCTCCCCTCAGCATGGCCAGCCTGAGCTCTGGCCGCGAGTGACTCACTGTGGTCTCCCAGCCCATGGGACCTGCAAGTTGGCTTCCCAAGGTGCTGCCCTGCCCAGCCCCCTAAGTACTGCCCGCCCCACCCCCGCGGGCAGGCCAGATGTCAGCTGCAGCTATTAGCATGGGCAGGAGACACAGGCCTGGCAGAGTGCCCGCCAGACTCAGCGGCCTCTGGAATCTCCCTGAGCCTGAGGCGGGGGAAGGGAGCTGCTCTAGCAAGGGGCCAGAGGAGGGGGCCCTCAGGGTCTCACAAATTGGGATGCCCCCAGCTGCTCTGGGACCTTCCAAGCCCCCTGCTCTGCTGGACTTCCCCTGCCCCTCAGCTCAGTTTCTCTTAGCCTCTTTCGTTTTCCTTCTCCCACACTTGGTAAGTCTGAGGCTGCCCCAGAAAGACCAGCAAGCCCTTGACCCTTAACCTCCCTCTACTTAAAGCAGTTTCTTCCATCTTCTCCTAGATGCGGCCCTGGGAGACTGAGAAAGAGGGAGACTAGGCTTTCCTCTCGCTTCTAGTGGCTCGTTGCTCCCTGCCTGCACGTCCCTCGAGTCTAACTAGAAGCCTCAGTGTTCAAATTTTCCACAGGCCCTTCCTCTGGAAGGGGCAGCAGCTTCCTTCACCTTCCCTGGGATTTTCTGCGTTCTTTGTGGGGAGAGGGAGACACTAAGGGCTAAGAAGGGAGTGGACCCCCAACCACAGGGACGTGGGGGTAAGAAAAGGGCACCCTGCCCGGGGTTGGGTAGCGGAGGTGCCAGCCCGCCCAGGCGCCGAGGCCTCCAGGCATCAGCCCGCCCCCTCCGCACCCCGTCGGGCCAGGGGCGAAGTCCGACCCAGGCCCGCGGGCAGGCGGGGACCTGCCGGGCTGGGTCGGGCCGGGTCGGGCTTGGCAGGACTCAGCCCCAGAGCGGCAGGGCAGGGTGGGGCGGGCCGCCGTGGGGGCTCTGGGGGTGGC
Organism: Capromys pilorides; assembly: GCA_004027915.1. Lineage (NCBI taxonomy): Eukaryota > Metazoa > Chordata > Mammalia > Rodentia > Capromyidae > Capromys > Capromys pilorides. Next base: position 11,602 of record PVKN010003392.1, on the reverse strand, counting down.
GGTCGGGGCTGGTCGGGACTAGCCGTCCGGGGGCCCGGGCGCGCCCTGGGATCTGGCAACAACCCGGGGCTCCTGGTGCTGGCTCCAGCCCCGGGACAGCGCAGGTCCCACCCCTTCCTGTGCCCTAATATGGGCGTCGGGGAGAAACTCCGGGGGTCGCTCCGCCCTCTAGTCCTGCCCGCCGACTCCGGCCGTTGCCATGGTGAGCAGGCCCAGCTCCGCAGCTGCACTCCCCTCTCGCAGGCAGATGGAACCTCCCTGTGCTGCGGGCCTTCGCGGGCGCCTGCTGGAGCCGCGGGAGAAACCATTGTGGGGCCCGGGGAGCAACGGTGACCCGAGCCCTCAGCGGCTGGGCGGGTTAGGCGCCCAGAGGCCCCCGCGGGGGGTCGCACGCTGGGTTCCTCTTCCCAGAGGCTGAAAGCCATTGGACCCAGGGCGGGGCGCGCAGTCCCGTAGGATCCGAGTGACGGAGATAGGGCCGGGCTCCTTCCCCCCGGGGCTGTTGCCACACTTCCTGCCTCGGCGCTCTTTCCCCAGCTTGTTTCTAAGGAAGGGAGTGGGGCTGGGCGACCGCACCCCGGCTCTCCGGCCAGGTCCCGACTCCAGGAGCTGACTGGGTGTCGGACAAGCCCAGGGTGACCAGGGAGGAGGGATTTGGAACCGAGGACAGAGTACAGGTGCCTAAAGCTCACTCGCGAGGGGCATGACCACCGTGGTGAACACTACACCTGTCGTTAGGGACCCCACGCCCCCTCCTCTGGCAGGTCTTGACTAGGTACCCCCTCAGCGTCGTCCTTTTAGCTCCAGGTGTGTCTTACCCTTCTACTTCTCTTTCATAAGGGTTTCACAGATGGGCGCCTCTCGGATAGACACGTGCCCATCTTCTACCCGTATATGTTACCTGACTTGGGGTACCCTGGACCCTTGCTCACTTTCTTCACACATAGCTTTCCTCTACTCTTTCTCCTTCCCATTTATGAGGGGATCCATCAACTCTCGCACGGAGCCCCGAGCCCCGGCTCATTTCTTGTATACTGGGTACTGCAGCTCCGCCCCCTGGCCCTTTGAGTGGCTTCCCTCCTTCCTGTGAAAATTTCAGGCCCTCAGCCCCTCTGTGCCTGAGACCCTCCCCCCTTCACTCCTGGGTCTGGTGTCTTCTGAACCTTCCCAATTTATCCCGATTAAACACTCCCTTCCCTGCCCCCACGGGTCTCCCAATGTACTGTGAGTCCTCCCACCTCCTCCAGCCACCCAGGGTCCCTGAGACCTTCCTGGTACAACCAGGACCCCCTTCCCGCTTGCTTTACGCTAGGTCTGCATATGTGTCCAAGCGTACATCCTCCCCCGCGCGCCTCGGGCAGTCAACATCTCCCTTCCTCCGCACACCGGGGTCCCTTGAGCCCCTCCCCCTGCAGCCGTGCCGAGCCACCCGGCCCGTGGCCGCTGTTTACAAGGACACGCGCTTCCTGACAGTGACGCGAGCCGCCTCCTCCCCTTCCCCACGCTTCAGGAGGGGGCGCGGGGGCCCGGCTCCAGGGACGGCCAATCGGAGCTCACTTCCGCGGCTGACTAGTGCGGTATAAAGGCGCGTGGCTTCAGCTGAGCGGCTGGGACCTTGAGGGCGGCCAGGCCAGCAACGCAGCCGGCAGGGAGCGGGGAGCAAAGGGGACGCGACACGCAGCGAGCGCGCTACTGAGGGCGAGAGAGCGCCAGAATCCAGACAGAGATTTGCGCACCGCTGTCCCGGCCGCTGCTAGCTTCCGAGAGCGCGCGATCACACGACTAGTCCGGCCACCGCCGCGGACAGTGCGCCACTCGTGAGGCGAGGCCCGGGGCGGGCCGCGGGGTTCCTGCCCAGATTGCCTGGGCCGCCCGGATGTGCACTAAAATGGAACAGCCCTTCTACCACGACGACTCGTACACAACGACGGGATACGGGCGGGCCCCTGGAAGCCTTACTCTGCACGACTACAAACTCCTGAAGCCCAGCCTGGCGCTCAACCTGGCAGATCCCTACCGAGGACTGAAGCCGCCTGGAGCGCGCGGCCCGGGCCCCGAAGGCAGTGGGGCTGGGAGCTATTTCTCTGGTCAGGGCTCAGACACAGGGGCATCTCTGAAGCTTGCCTCCTCGGAGCTGGAGCGCCTGATCGTCCCCAACAGCAACGGCGTGATCACGACGACGCCCACGCCGCCGGGACAGTACTTTTACCCCCGCGGGGGCGGCGGCAGCGGAGGTGCCGGGGGTACGGGGGGCGGCGTCACCGAGGAGCAAGAAGGCTTCGCCGACGGCTTCGTCAAAGCTCTGGACGACCTGCACAAGATGAACCACGTGACGCCCCCCAATGTGTCTCTGGGTCCTGGCGGGGGGGCCCCGGCCGGGCCAGGGGGCGTCTACGCCGGCCCAGAACCACCTCCTGTCTACACCAACCTCAGCAGCTACTCCCCAGCCTCTGCGTCCTCTGGGGGCGCCGGGGCCGCCGTCGGGACCGGGAGCTCCTACCCGACGGCCACCATCAGCTACCTCCCCCACGCACCGCCCTTTGCAGGCGGCCACCCCGCGCAGCTGGGCTTGGGCCGTGGTGCCTCTGCCTTCAAGGAGGAACCACAGACCGTGCCTGAGGCGCGCAGCCGCGATGCCACGCCGCCGGTGTCCCCCATCAACATGGAAGACCAGGAGCGCATTAAAGTGGAGCGCAAGCGGCTGCGGAACCGACTGGCGGCCACCAAGTGCCGGAAGCGGAAACTAGAGCGCATCGCGCGCCTGGAGGACAAGGTGAAGACGCTGAAGGCCGAGAACGCAGGGTTGTCCAGCACTGCTGGGCTGCTCCGGGAGCAAGTGGCCCAGCTCAAACAGAAGGTCATGACCCACGTGAGCAACGGCTGCCAGCTGCTCCTGGGGGTCAAGGGCCATGCCTTCTGAGCGCTCTCTACCGAGACCCCCTCCTGGTCTTCTGGGTGCGCGCCTCCGTGAGCTAGGCGGTGAGCTCTGCCAGTCGGGGGGCGCTAGCCACACTGGACTCGGCCCGCGCCCAGCCCTCACCTCGACGTTTACAGCCCCTCCCTTCCATGTTTTTTTTTATTTTTTTCTTTTGGAAACGGACTCGATTCATATTGAATATAATATATTTGTGTATTTAACAGGAAGGGGAGAAAGGGACGATTGCGGCGGAGCTGGCCCCGCCGCCCGGTACTCGAGCCCGCGAGGACTCTTGGGAGGGAACCCCTGCCCCTGCCCTCCCCCTCTGCACCGTACTGTGGGCAGAAACACGCACTTGATATCTAAAAGAGTTTATTTTAAGATGTGTTTGTGTGTGTGTGCGCGTATGTTTTTATTGAATCTATTTAAGTAAAAACTGATTCTTTATTAAATTCTGTTGTCTTTTTTTTTTTTTCCAAACCAAGGGGGTGGAGGGAGGCGAGTGCTAGTGCCCCCACCCAATTGTTTGTGTTGTGCGCCTGTGCATCTGCGGCTCCCTGGCAGCACTGCCCAGGCCTCTAGATCCCATCTCGAGCCTCTGGTCCTCTTGTGTCCGCGGGCCTACCATTTAGGAAGGTCCGAGCGCAAAACAGCGCCTTAGCTAGTCCAGCGGCTGGGGGGTGGGGTCAGTCCTCGCCTCCACACACAGGCTCAGTGCGCAAGCGCGACTCCGCCCGCACCCGCGCCGGGGCTTTCCCCGCTGACGCAGCGGAAGCTTAGCCCATATATGGTCAGATTCTGCGCAGTGACGCGCCGGCGGTCTCCGGGCAGATTCCGGGAATCCCCTCCCCCAGCTCTGCCGGGCAGTGCTGCGACGCCGGGAAGGGGGCCGGGATTTTCCCGAGCGGGCGGCTGCCTGGGCCCGGAAAGCCCCAGGCCTGGGTCCAGAGCGCCCACTGTGGGCGGGCTGGGCAATCCTACGTCCCAGGAGCTGCCCCTGAGTCTCCCCGCAAAGCTGGCGCCTGGGCCGGGCCACGCCCACGCCCCTCTGTCTGATCTTCTGGATGGGGGGTGGAGGCGAGGGTTGCTGCAGCCGCTGTGTTCGGCCGACGCCGCCCCCCAGCCCTCCAGGAAGGGCGGCACCTCCTGCCAGCTTCCCTTCCCGGTGCCAGGCCAGGAGCCAGGCGGCTGCCAGGTCTGGTTTTGCCAGGGTGGTGCTTTTGGGGCCGCTGGACTCCACCACTGCCCTCGCTGGGACGCGAGATGGATGAGAGCCGCTGGCTGCCAGACGCGACCTGGCCAGCCTTGAAGCTAAAGGCTTCCACCGCAAAGGAAGCTCCCCTAAGCCACCGTAGTTGGGTGGCGGGAGCAGGCACAGGCATCAATTCGTGTATACAGTGCTGGGTCAGGGGAGTCACTTGAATGCTGGAGTTTGGGACAATTCTGGGCAGCATAATGAGACAAAAAGACTGGAGAGTTGGTCTGGACTGTGACAAACAGTCAACAACCATGATTTCGATATGGTGACAAGGAATAGGACAAGGTGACAGGGACAGGGTGGGGAGGCAGACTGCATGGTAGGCGTGTTGACTTTTCAGCAGATTAAACGTAATAGGGGTCCTGAGAAGACAGTTTTATGGAGGGAAGAGTGTGCGCAAAGTTCCTGAGGCCCAGACAAGATGAGCCTGCGAAAAAACAGCCAGAAGACCTGCAATGGAATGAGCTGGCGGCAGGTAGATGAGAACACAGAGGCCTTGCAGGGGTGGGGGCTGGAGTGTTGCTCACGAGCGAAGAACACAGAAAATTCCAACGGAGATGATTGACCTTTGTAGAATATGTGCTGGGGAGCAGCATTCATGGTGGGTCTACTCATTAAAAGACCCTGTCAGCCCTGTTCCAGGGAAGGAAACCTGGGCTAAGTGAACAGCCACTTGCTGAACACCACCAAAGCACCCCTGGGATCACTGCCTAGCTCATGACACCTACCTCTTCGCCCCCTCCCCCTTTGCCGGGCACATAGGCTATTCCCCTAAGGCCAGGCATGTATCACAGGCTCCAGGTGTTCGTTTTTTTCAGCCTCTTTCCCGTACAAACAGGCATAACTGGACTCCTTCCAGACCTAGGGGATCATTCTAATCATTCTAGGAACTTTTTTTGTACTGATTGAATCCATGTACTTAACACTGAGCTATATCCTCCCCCCATTTTTTTTTTTTTTTTTTGAGTCTTGCTGTGGGGGCCAGGGAGATAACTCAGTGGTCTAAGCGTCTGTCTGGGCAGTGCAAGGACCCGAGTTTGATCCCTGGTACCAGTGTGGTACACTGAGCCGGCCACTGAAACCAGGCATTGTGCTGCATGCCTGTAATCCCAGCATTGGGAAGGCTGAGACTGGAGGATCACTGTGAGACTGAGCTGTGCAGCAAGACCCTGTACCAAATGAATAAATCTTTTTTTAAAAAGTCTTGCTATGTAGCCTAGGCTGCTCCCCCTCATGACAATCTTGCCTTAGCCTCCCATTTGCTGACATTACAGGCATGTGTGCCCAACCCCAGCTCATTTCATATTATGAGAAAGGTTCTTGCTGAATTGCTCAGTCTGGGGCTGAACTTGTGATCCTATTGCCTCAACCTCACAAGATGCTAGAATTACATACAGGTGTGCGCCCACGCCCAGGCCCTGGTCCACATTCTTTTTTTTTAAGTTTATTTTATTTTCTTCAACCACATTACATATTTGTTTGTGTTATGGCCGGCTCAGACTTTCCTAGGGGGTAGGGGCCAGCGCAGCATGTGGGGCCTGGCAGCTGCAGTCCCTGCATGGTGGCCTAAACTTCCCAACGCACACGCTTTAGATGCTTTAGATCGCTAAGCCATCTCAGCAGCCCCATTCTTTAATTTGCATAAACACCCAGGGAAGACCACAGCTACTTAATGGCATTTGAGCCAGGCTGCCTGATGGCAAGATGAGGGCACCGACCTGCATTCCAGCTTTCAGGATGTGGCAGGTCCTGGTACAGTATCTGCTTCTGGACACACCCCTCCCCGCTCTTGGAAGACTTCCTCAGCGGGGAGAGAAAATAAGAAGTATGCAGTGCATGTGGCGAGGCTGCCACCTTGTGGTAAAAGTGAGTAACTACAGGGTCACTTTCCCAGCCTAGTGTCGGGAAGAGGGTGGGAACCTGAAAGGGGAGAGGGATAGAGACAATGCCAGAGAGAACACACAGACTCAGTTTTGTGCCTAATACTTTATTAGTCACCTACAGACCTGTGCCAGTGTGGTGGGCTCCACGGAAGGGTCACTTGTTGCCAGATACCAGTGGAAGATGAGAAAGTCTTGACCAAGGCCTTCAGCCTTTGCACAGGCAGTGGAGTTTGGAGGGGCAAATTTACCCTTGCTGGATCCACCTTTTCTGGGCCAATGCAGACAGCCTGGTAGTGGCACAGGTGGGATCCAAGAACACAAACTCATGTGCCAGCTCCCCACCTGCCAGCCTAGTTGTGTTTGGAGAAGTACTCCTTGCTGTCGTCCACAGTGGGCTTGATGGTATCACTGCCAGGTTTCCAGCCAGCGGGACAGACTGGAAAGAGAGAGTATGTGAGGGGCACAGGCAAACTCGGGGAGGCAACGGCAGAACCCAGGTTACAGAAAAAAAGCTGGAGCAGGCTTGGTAGGCCAGCCTGGGAAATTCAGCCACTAAATGGGATCCTTCTCAAAATTCAAAAGTGCTGAGAAGGCTCTGGGGTTCAACCTCCAGTATCCCGCACCTCATATATGCACACACAGGAAAGAAAGCTGGGTATGGTGGCATGTCATTTCAGCACTTGAGAAGGCTGAGGTAGGAAGATCTCTATGAATGAGGCCAACCAGAGCTACATAATAAGACCTCGTTTAAAATTTTTTTTTTTTTTTAATCTGAAAGTAGGGGCTGGCAAGATGGTTCAGTGGTCTAAAGCGCCTGGTTAGGAAAGCTCAGGCAACTGTAGGGACTGTGGTTCGATCCCCGGCACCACATGCTGCGCCAGCCCCACCACCAGGGCAGGCTGAGCCAACTATAAAATAAACAAACAAGCAAATAAATAAATAAATTTAAAAAATAATATTAAAAAAAATTCTGAAAGTAGTGGCACAAATCCAAGCTTTACGCCTAACCACAGCATTTTCTGGTGTTGTCTGTTTTTGTCTGAGACAGGGTCTCACTAGGCAGCTCGAGCTGGCCTTGAGTTTGTTTTTTTAAGTTTATTTTATTTTATTTTTTTAAACCTCATTTATTTATTTATTTGTGTTCTGGCCTGCTCAGCCTGCCCTGGGGGTGGGGCTGGCACAGCATGTGGTGCCGGGGATCAAACCGTAGTCTCTGTGGCTGCCCAAGCAGGTGCTCTAGACCACTGAGCCATCTCACCGGCCCTGAGTTTATTTTTTATCTTTTATTTTTTTTATGGCACGCTCAGTTTGCCCTATGGGTGGAGCTGAGGCAGCAGGTGGTGCCTGGAATCAAATCACAGTCCCTGCATTTGCCTAAGCTTGCCTAAGCAGGCACTTTAGACTGCTGAGCCATCTCGCCAGCCCTAGCCCTGAGTTTATTTTGTAGCCCAGGCTTTTATTTTTTCCTTTGGCATTTAGGACAGGGTAGACAGGGTCTACAGGGTCTCACCATGTAATAGGACTTGTAGTGATTCTCCTGTTTTCAGCTTCCCAAGTGCTAGGGTTATAGCTGGGGTTATAGGTGTGTGCCACCGCACCCAGTCTCATCACCAGCAGGGCACGCTGGGGATGGAATCCCGGCCACTGTGCTATCAGGCCAGCCCTGTCTAGGCTGTCTTGAGCTCACAATAATCTTCCTGCCTCAGCCTCCCAAGCGCTGGGATTACATGCATGTGCCATGACATCCGGCATCAACACTAGTTCTAATGGGCTTTTGAGTGCCTGTAGTCAGATTGTCTCCTGCATATGACAAAGTACTGTGAGCAGGTTAGGGATGCAGTTCAGTGGTTGCATGCTTGCCTAACATATTGGGAGTCGGGGCACAGAAGTTGCATTCCCAGCACAGTGTGTATATATCTTTTTTGAGACAGGATCTCACTATGCAGTTCAGATTGGCCCTAAACTCACTTTATAGCCCAGCCTGGTCTTGAACTTGCAATTATCCTCCTGCCTTAGCCTCCCAAGTGCCAGGATTATAGGTATGTGCCACTACACTCAGCTCATCCCCAGCACATTAAAAAAAAAAAAAGGAAAGTCTGATTCAATTCTGATTAGTCAAGCATGACTTGGGACACATCTTCTTAAATATTTCTATAGCTCTACCACTTTCCAACCCCCATCTCCCCAGTTACTGTGTATTGATCCCAAGGCCGTCACATTGAGTCAGATTCCAAAGGCCCTTTATTTTTTATTTTGAGACAGGGTCTCAGTAATTCACTAAATTTCCCAGGCTAGGTTTGAACTTGTGATCCTGCCTCAGCGTCCCAAAATACTGTGATTACGGGCACATGGCACCAGGCCTGGCTGAGCTTCCTGGTCTCACATGGAGGCACTTCCTGTACACAAAGCCCTCAGGTGAATGGGCTCGAACCTCCATTCTATACCGATGTAGGGGTGGGTACCACATGTCTGCATGAAACAGAGAAGCTTAGGACATGGTTGTGAGGATGCGTATGTGTACACCCCACTCACCTTCCCCATGTTCATCTGTGTACTGGAAGGCCTGGACCAGCCGTAGAGCCTCATCCACGGAGCGCCCCACAGGCAAATCATTCACAGTGATCTGCCGCAGGACACCCTTGCCATCGATGATGAAGAGGCCCCTGGAAATACGGGGTTTCCAAGTGAGGAGCCAGGAGCTCTCACTTCCAGGGTCAGGGAAGGGGAGCCCCATCCTGAAATCCTGTTACCCTGGGGACAGGAGCTTCATGAGCTGGGCGGAGGGCCCCACTGTACCTGTAGGCAATGCCCTCATCCCTCTTTAGCACTCCATATTTATCAGACAAGCTTCTGGTCACATCAGCAAGCAGGGGGATGTTCAGGGGGCCCAAGCCTCCCTCCTTACGGGGTGTGTTGATCCTGGAAGTGAGAGAGACATGGGTGGGGCTTTAGGGTGCCTGGCTTGTAGGGTGTCTCCCCTGTGTGCTTGGGCCTGTTAAGGCTGAAGTAGAGGTGCTGGAGGCAAGAGATAAAGGAGTTAAAACAGGAGCCCCACCCACCACACCCCAAGGGCTATGCAAGGCCTGAGAAATGTCATGTCACAGCCACCAGTTGCAAAACAGAGGCTAAAACTCCATCTCTGGCCAAGTGGCTTCCCTGAGCTCCTGGGTTCCATATGATGCTACTGCAGGTCAGACTAGTACCCGTCCTGCATGCCCTGGGAGCCTGGGCCCAGCCCTTCATTTGCTGAACTAAGAGTTTCCACCTCTGTAGACAAGATGTCTCATCTTGTCTCTCATAACTAAGGGAGACAAAACATCTTCAACTTCAGGTCCCAGGCCAAAACTAGCTGCCGCGTTCTAATCACTCCCTCAGAATTGAGGAATGGGGTCTTTCTTTCCATGCCTTCAAGGTGAGGAAAGCAGGCCACAGGCCAGGGTGCTAAACTGTGGACTATGCAAAGCTGCCTCGCACGTACCAAGCCAGGTGGGTGAACTGGGAGTCCACGGAGGCCCCCAACACCTCGCAGCCCAGCTTTCGGAAATCCTCAGCACGCTCACTGAAAGCAATGATCTCTGTGGGGCATACGAACGTGAAGTCCAGCGGGTAGAAGAAGAGGACTACGTACTTCCCTGGGGGGCAGGAGGAAAGACAGGAGTTACACCAGCCCCTCTGCAGCAAAGCGGCCCCACGTGCTGGCCCCTTGCTGGCACCTCACCTCTGAAGTCCGAGAGCTTGACCTCTTTGAAGGCGCCGTCCACGACAGCGGTGGCTGTGAAGTCCGGGGCCGGCTTCCCGATGTGCGCGCTGCCGGATGCCATGGCTAGAGGCCGAGACCCCGTGCTCAGTGCCCGGGGACCTTTTGTCCTAGCTCCCCAAGGTCACGCGGGAGAAGGGGCCCGGGACTGAATCCGAGAGGCGGGGCAGCCGTGTCCCAGTCCCCGCCCGCCCCTCCTCCCCGGCCTAGATCTGCAAGGCCCTGCCGGAGCCCACCTCCTCCCTCCCCCCCACACACCCAGGGCGCGGGGACCCCATCAGAGGCCTTTCCGGAGTCCCGAGGCTGAACGAGGCAGCAAAGGCCCAAAAGCAGGGCGCAGAGCTCAGCGATCGCGCCTCGACTTGCAAGCAAGACTCTGGCCTTGGTTTCCCCCGCAAGGACAAAGGCGGACACCATGGCGTGTGGAGAGAACAAAGGAGGTCGGGGGTGAGGTCCGCATAGGGCCAGAACTGCACCGAGCAGGCTTCCCCGACTCTGATGCTCTCAGCGTGACTGCCCGTACCTGCGTGGGTGAAAGCTGAGCCGGCAGGAAAAGAGAAGACTGAAATTCGCAGCTCCCAGTACACCCTGGGCCACCCAAGGCCTTTTATAAGCAGCCCGAGAGCCTGCAGGCGCGGGGGACGGGGCAAGTGGGCGTGGCCGGGGCGGGCGGGTCCACTGCTTCTAACGGGGCGGGGGAGGCCAGCAGCCGCTCCGGATCCCCGAACCTGTGCAGGGGGTGCGCCCTCGGACCCTGGGCGCTCCTGGGCGGTTGGAGTTCTGCATGGCCTGGAGCACTCCCGCACTCTTAGTGCTATTTCTGATGCTCCTGGTGTCGAAGACCCCTGCCCAGGTCTACCCCGACTACCAGTATTTCGGGCAGCAGGGCGAAGGTGACACCTGGGAGCTGCTGCGGCTGCAACATCAAAAGGGTAATGGCAGGCGGCGGCGGGGCTGCCCATGGCGACACTGACTGCACACACACCCTCCTCCACGCATTCCTAGTCTGGGCCCCTGGGATGCGTGGACCGCTTCGAGGCTCAGTTTTCTGCTCCGTAAATGACAGCAGATGCTGTGTGTGAGCAACAGCCGGGGATGTGGCCGGGGATGTGGTACGTTGACCGAAGAAGAGACACTGCCCATGACAGGAGGACGAGACCCACTGAGAAGGAGGCGGGGAGCCGGGGAAGGGTGCCATAAGGACGGAGCAGCAGGCCACGGTGTAGATTTGAGGGGTGTCCTGGACCTGCGGAAGCAAATGCCTAGGCCAAAAGGAATGGGAAGGGGTGTGGCAGAGACCTGGCCAGGGAGAAGTGGAGGCGGTGGGGCCGAGCGAGTCTCTGCTCAGTGGTCAGGCCTGTGGGACAGGAACGGAGGAGCACTGGGCGCACGGAGCATCTTAATAGGAGCTGGGGGCGTGGCTCAGAGGGGAGCGCGGGCCCAACGTGGTGGAGAGCCTGGGCTCCGTCTCCAGAGCTGTGCACAGAACAAAAAACTAACAACGAAAACAAAGTTATAGCTGCTTTCAACATGGTCATGATAATTGCTTTTGTTCTACATGTTAGCACAGTGGCAGGGATTTTAAGTACCATCAATTATGTCAATTACGCCATTTAATTTAGCACCTGTCAGCCCTGCTGGTCAGGTGGCACTGCGCCCGCTGGATAGGCTGAGGATTAATCCTTTAGCGATGGTTGTCATCTTGATGGGTTTTGTTTTTGTTTTATTTTAAAGAGAAGAAAATTCAAAACAAGATCCTAGGATGGTAACCATGGTTAATATATTGC
>PVKN010003391.1:12666-37632 GCA_004027915.1 Capromys pilorides | reverse complement strand
TTTTTTTTTTTTTTTTTTAAAGGGAAGGATCTATAGGATGTTCAGGGTCACACTACTAGATCAGACTCATAGTGTTTACAGCCTCCAAAGAACTGGGATTACAGGCACCTGACATCACACCCAGTCTCAACTGCTCTCTTAGTGTGCCCCAGGAGAGGGGCCAGCATGACATGGAGGTGATTTTTACAAAGTTTTGATAGCATGAGAAAATGAGTAATACTGACTGAGGGAAAATAGTACACAGTATTTGATATATTCTGTATGATTTCAGCTATGTAAAATAAAATGTTATAGAAAAAACTTCTGCAAAGTATGTTAAAGGATTAGCAGTGGTTACCATTGAGGGCTTTTTTATTCCACATAATAAGGACCTACTACCAAATGACTTCATTGGCTCTCATAACTGAAAGATCCAGTAGACTTTGGATTCATGAGCACAGCCACTAGTGCTGTTTCATCTTCTGTGTTTTTATTTTGTGTCTTTTTTTCATGAAAGTAAAAAGGCCTCAGCAGCTTCAGGTCCACACTAACCTGTTTCCTAATGATTTTATCCCAAATCAATGGGGCTACCTTTGCCTCTGTGTGAGTCATTGAGGCTAAGTGGGAACCGAATTGAACATGGCCCACTATTGCCACGGCTCACCCAGGGAGCACTGGGGAGTTCTCAAGCAAGCACAGTTTGTATACTTATAGCAGAGTTGATGCTGGCAGGCAAAACCAACAGATTATCACCATTGTGAAGAAAGGTGAAGAGTTTGTCATATATATATATTGTAAATGTATATGTATAAAAGGCAGTTTATATCAAAGTTTTGAACTCAAACTAATGATCTTCCTGCTTCATACTCTAAAATGCTAGGATTACAGGTGTGTGCTACTGTACTGCTGCTTTGAGAGTTACATAATTCATGACCTTTGAAGTCATAAAGAGGTAGAGGAGATAGAGCAGTGATGATGAACCTTTTAGAGCTTTCAGTGACACAAATAGCCCACAGTAGCATGTGTGCCATAGGTTCACCACCACTGAGAGAAATGAGACTGGAAGAAGCTAGAGAATATAAAACTTCAGTGAACAGTGAGGATTAGAAATCCTTGAAAACTATAGAGTGGACAGAAAAGAGAACCAGTATCAGGATTTCACAGAAATGGAAGATGGGGTTTTAAGAAAGTGAGCTAACAGCAGTCTTAAGCACTTGCCTGCAAGCACAAGGTCCTGAATTCAATCTCCATACTGCAAAAAAAAAAAAAAAAGTTTCATGGTTTGATAGGATTTAGAGACCAGGCTTGTTGGAACACGCCTGTAATCCTAGTGCTGGAGAGGCTGAAAACAGGAGGATCATTATGAGCTGCAGCAACTTAGTAAGACCTTGTACAAAATACATTAAAAAGAGAGAGAAAGCTAAGCCAAGTGTGGTAGCACGTGCCTATATAGATATTGTTCATTTAACTACATAACTGTTCAGTAACTGTTCCAAGTTATGACCAAGGCATGCTGTTTGGAATTTAGGACCCATGACTTAAACTTATGATCTCCCTCCCCTTTTAGTATAGTTCTATACGTCTTGTGTATATAGCCTCAATGTCTTGTGTTTATATAGTGCACCTTTATATATTACCATAATTTTTATACTATACGGTACTGTAGCTTTATGTTTAGTATATATTACAATACTACATGTAAGTTATGCAAATAAAAGCACAGTCATCAACTTGGACTTTCATTTGACTTTTTATTCTGAATATTATAATGTACATATTTTGCTTTTGTTTTTGTTTTTTTTATGTGTGTGTATTTGGTAGTGTCTTACTATGTAGCTCTGACTCCTAGTGATCCTCCTGTTTTCAGCCTCCCCAGCACTGGTATTACATGTGCATTCTCAGTGGCCCAATGAGTGCACCCAGTATGGCATGTGGTACTGGGGATTGAACCCAGGTCTTTGTGCTTGCCAGGCAGGCCTTGAGACCACTGAGCTATCTCTCCAGCCTCTATAATGTACATATTATATGTGACTCCTCATTTAGCAACCAATTTTTTTAAAGACCTAATCTTAGGGCTATAACTAGGTTGATAAATGGAATGTCTGTAATCTTAGCACTTTTGGAGGCTGAGGCAGAAGGATCAAATGTATGAGCCCAGTCTGGTCAACTTATCAAGACCCTGCCTCAAAAATGTTAAAATTTTTAGGGTCAGCCAGATAGCTCAGTGGACTAATGCATCTGCTTCAGCAGGTGCAAGCACCAGGATTTGATCCCTGGAGTGCTGTGCCGGCCCCACCCCTGGTGCATGCTGAGATGGTAACTGAGACTGGGTGTGTTGGTACATAGTCTAATCCCAGCACTTGAGAGGCTGAAAACAGGACCACTACAAGTCCAATACCCCCATACTAAATACATTAAGGGGAAAAAAAGTTATGTGATAGTAATGAGTTCAGAGGCACAGGGTTCAGTCCCCAGTACAACAAAGGGGCTGGGTCTTAATGGGCAGTATCCATGTAACAGAAAAGTCTAGCAAGATACAGACTGAAAAATGTGCATTGGTTTTCCAATAGGGGTTATTGGTTACCACAGACAGTGGGAGTAAGAATCTTGGAATGGAAAGTGAAGGTGGATATAACTGGTCAACATCAGAAGAGCTCGTAGAGCAGGCCACACATTGAGGAGGATTGACTTTAAATAAGAGAGTTGTCTCTTTTCAGCAACATCAGTTAAAATATGAGTAGAGCTGAGTGAGGATAATTCAGAAAGATCACTTCTGGAAATGTTTCCACAGCAGCACCTTGAGTGAGATCTTTTGTGAATAATGAGGGTTAGTTGGTAAGAATGGTACATAATTGAAGCCATGTGAAGCAGGTAGATACTAGAGTAGAGAGGGAGGCAAAACTGTGGTTTTGGAGTCCTTGAAGGCCTTCATGAAATGGAAACTATTGATGTCTTTATAGCACAGCTGCTCTCAGTATTGTGCTGCTTAGGCCTCTGAGGTCTTCAGGATCTTTTCAGGGTATTTGTGAGTTAAAACTATTAACAATACTACTAAAGCATCTTTATACTGTTCTCAATGCTACCATCTGCACTCATGATACGAGACAATGATGAGCAAGACTACAGCACTTTCGCCCCAGGGCAATAGCACCACATTGCCAGTTCTCCAGAGCTTAAAAAACCAATGCCACTTGCCTGGCAAGCACAAGAGCCTGAGGTCAATCCCTGGGGACACACACACACACACCAATGCCAGTTATACTGAAGGATATCCTTGATGAAGCAGTAAAGAATACGTACTTTGTTAAATCCCATCCTCAATACACATCTGTGACATTCCGTGTGATAAAATGGGAAGTATACCTAGAGCAGTGCTGCTGCTTATGGAATGAGGTGGTTTTTCTCAGGGAAGGTGCTCAAGCAGTTGAGCTGTGAGCTGAATAAACAGATTTTTAAAATCATTCAACAGTAATGTTTTAAGAGTTATAAAAGAGTTCTGAGGTCAGAAAATTAAAGGAATACTGTTATCACAGCAGTTTGTATAGTTAAGTCATTTTCTCTGATACTACCCAGACACTGAAGTTGAAGATAAAAGCGAAGTTACAACACTATTCGAGGATCAGAATTCTACTAAGTAGGCAAGATGGGCCAGAAAAGATGCTGTGCTAGATGGCTACCCAGGGTCTGTGCTAGGATCAATAGGGAAAAGATCTTGAAGATAGAAAGGAAAGATGGGCCACATTATATATCCTTCAAAGTTAAAAGAAAATGAGTACTAAAAGAGCCAAGGACCATGGTTAGGTGTAATTTCAGCCTCAGGGACTTCCAGTCTTTTCAGGGAAATAAACTGTATCCAAATAAGTACACAGGCTGCCATGAGTCATGCTGTCCAAGTGGTACCCGTGGATCTTGGTGTGGTGTGGGAGAAGGGGGCTAGGCACACTAACTGTGGGATCAGCACCTGCCAGCTACTTCCCATTTCTCTCTCTTTTTTGGTAGCTATGAATAAGGCAGAAATAGCACTTGCAATTAAGGAAGGCTGAGATCCAGTTATTTTTCAAGTAGAGAGGGGAAAAAGCTATTATCCTTTGAAATTTTTGCCTGTAAGTTGAAGGGTCTAGAATCTAACTAGAAGGAGCTAACAGATGTTTTAGAAATGCTGAAGCTGATTAATAACTTAATTATCATGAAGTTTTCCTGCTTAATACAAGTATGAGTGAGGAAGAAGTGCCCCCACAGTCACTTAGAAATAGTGCTGTTGGGCCTGGGGATATAGCTCAGTGGCACAATACTAGGCCCCAGGTTCAGTTAGTACCAAAGAGAACGAGCAAGAGAGCAAGTTAGCTTTTCTTTGTACTGACAGTGCCTGACTGGGAAAAGGCCAAGTGATTTAATTGCTTCTCAAAAAAGAAATCATTAGGAAAATATCCTTGAACTCTTTGTGGTGAAGTGGTCAGGACCAGGAAGATCTGTCTTACTACCTATTTTCTAGATAATTTAAAGCTGATGTTACATCTTAAGCCATTGTCCACATGACCACCGAAGTATCTGGAGCAACTAGGATTTGTTTTTATTTCCTTGTTGTTTTTGGTGGTACTTGAGATTGAACTCAGGTTCTTATATGTGCTAGGCCTACGCTCTACCACTGAACTCTACATCCCTGGCCTGCAACTAGGATTTGAACTGGAAGTTTCTGAATTCTTTTTATCATCATTTGTGACTTGGTCATGACTACTTAAAGGATCCCTCCTCCTAAACCTCACCAGTTGTACCCTCTTCTGTATAGCTGTAGTCATGAACACCTCTACTGACCACGCTCTGCTTCAATCAAGACCAAACCTGTGGGAGAACTTTCTCTGCTCTAAAAAGTTCTGTAGCCTACAAACAAAGTGTCATTCATCCCATAATTTTCTAAAATATAGTCAGGGTTATGTATTGAAAAGATTATAAATGGAAGCACAGATTTTTTTAAAGTATATTGCAGACTTTAGGGGCTGTGTGTGACTGTAATCCCAGCTCTTGGCAGGCTGCAACAGGCAAATCACTATAAGTCTGATCTACTAGTGAGACCCTGAACACCCTGTAGACCCTTCCCTAAAATAAAATTTAAAAAAAGGAGGAGGATCATTGGATGATTAAATGAAATTTGTGTACAGCATGCAACATAGGGCCTGGCATGAGGTGGCCAGCCATAGCACAGCAGGCAGGACAGGACAGATTAAATTAATAAAGTAGCATTCATCTCCATCTCTAGTCACATGCAGCCTTGTTTCCAGGCTGTTTGTTCATCACAAGCACAGCTAGAATTTTCCTTGTCTTCAAATAGTAAAGGACTTTTCACCCTTGGAACCAAATACTATGTGTGCTACTGGCAGAGCTGGCTTCATCTCTGATTTTTACTTAGCCAATGTCATAAAGAAAATTGGTCTAATGTGAAGTAAAAACAAGAAATGGAAAATAAATAAATAAATAAAAAGAAACTATGCGTACTGGGTATGAAAAATGTGATGTTATCTGTGGTTTCTCATATATCCATCATGTGGCTTGCTGCTTTTATTACTTTGTCTTAAAGATCAGGGGTTGCCCTTTTGATTATCGCGCAATAAAAGATGTCAAAAAATGGAGGCCAGCCTGAGAACACACATGTACACACAGCATAAATACATGTGCATGTATACCTTCAAGCAACAAGGTACCTGCCACCTAGCACAACAGCAATTACTTCAGAAGGTTTACTTGTCTGCTGTCAAGGGTTAAACATTTTAAAATAAGTAAATGATTAACTTTTTTTCTCGAAAGTAAGCTAGAACTGATTCTTCAAGTTAATCATTAATATTAAATTATACCCAATATATTTTGGTTATTACAGTATTTTTTTTACATTCTAACAGGATTTAATAGCACGTGCTAATTTGTAGATAGGTGAGGTTGTCATCTGCAAATTACCTACTAAACCACTTTAGGCTGAATGTGGTGGTACACACCTATAATACCAGCACTGAGGAAGCTAAGACTGGAGGATCACTGTGAGTGTGAGACTATCCTGAGCTACATAAAAGCTCAATGCTAGCTCGAACTATATATAGTGAGAGCCTTTCTAAAAAACTAAAGAAAAATCATTTTAAGAAAATGGGCTTTCCTTGGAATTGTTCAGCAATACAGTGCTTGCCTAGCATGTATGAGTGCCTGGGTTCAGTCCCCAGTACCACCATAAAAAGAGGCTTCATTAAGTAAATACCCAAATATTCTCTAAAATATTTTATTGGCTGTTAGCTTTTCAGATGTGCACCAGGTTTTTAGATCTAGGCCTTAGAATTTTCAGGGTACCTGAGAGTCTGTGAACTAGGACTAAAGGGGATGGGGTAGCTCCTTTTTTTTTTTTCTATTCCCTATCTTAAGACTCTTGATAGGATTTAGTTTGAAGAAAGGACCTGCTACTCAAGTTGAAAATCACTGATCTCAGTATAAATAAATGGAAACTGTTTTCTTTTGGTTTTTTGTTTTACTAAAGATTGGTCCTAGGTCCTTGCACTAGGCTATATTGCCTGCTATCTCTTCTTCTATTTTTGCGAGGTCTTACTAAGTTGCCCAGTTGGGACTTGAACTTGGAATCCTGCATCTACCTCAGTGCTTTTTAAAGAGCCCCCTTTTAGGTACCTCTTCTCCACACCAATAACGTTGTACCTTTCTGAGAATTGGGAACTATGTCTATCAAGTGGTCAGCACCTGTGTTCATACAGGCTGAAGAGACAGACGTACAATGGGTGCTCAGTCTGCTAGTTTCTTCACAGTGATGCTTTGCTCCTTTTTGTGGGTTGTTAAACAGGCAGTGTAAAACACTGGTGACTGTTGCTTCTGCTTCTTACACTGAAAACCTGTTTCTTTGTAGCTCTGGATTTACTGGACAAAATGTTGACATTCAACCCTCACAAGAGGATTGAGGTTGAACAGGCTCTGGCCCACCCATATCTGGAGCAGTATTATGACCCAAGTGATGAGGTAAGAGCTTATGCTGCCGGCCAGTTCCTTAAAGTAGGAACAGTCCTAGCCATATCCTGTGTCGTAGATTTTCCTGAGAGGTATATGGTAGCATACCTGGTCCTCCAAACACTTCTTCTGCTTTGCAGATGAGCATTGTGAGTGTATCTTGAAACCTCTGCTCCTCAGGCTTCCTACAGCAGGTGAAGACCAAAAGAATTCATAAAGAGAAGCAACTATATCAATGTGGAACATGTAGAAGGCAAGGGGATTTTTCTCCCTGCCCCTCGTGCTAGAGATAACCATAGCTTTATACATGCTAGGCAAATACTCTTATGACTGAGCTACGTGCCAAGCCTATTGTATTGTTCATGACAAGGGTGCTTTCAGAAATGTGGGCACAAGTGCATTTATGCTTATCAGCACTGAGATCCATGGGGTATATGGTACCAAGGTCAAACCCAGAACTTCACATATACTACTAAGCACACACTCTTTACCACTGAGCTATAACCCCAGGCCTGGAGCAATCAAGTTTCATGTGTTATCAGCCCTATTATGTAAATCTCCAAGTGTAAGTCAGAGTTATTTGTGGATCAGTAAAATTATGCCTTAACCATAACAACTTTTGACTGTTAAATGTTTTATTTTCTCTTAAAGCCCATTGCTGAAGCACCATTCAAGTTTGACATGGAATTGGATGACTTGCCTAAGGAAAAGCTCAAAGAACTTATTTTTGAAGAGACTGCTAGATTCCAGCCAGGATACAGATCTTAAATTTGTCAGGTACCTGGAGCTTTAACCATACAATTAACTTAAATGTCATGAGAAAGAAAAAGAATTTAATGTATCCCTCTTTGGTTGAATATAGATTTGGTACTGATTGTTTCATTATTTAAGGCTGGAAAAATTGAGGCTGGGGAGATAGCTCTGCAATCTCAGTGCCTATCTGGCAAGCACAAGGTGCCAAGTTCGATCCCCAGTACTTAAAAAAAAAAAAAAAAAAAAAAAAAGATTAAAAATATTTTTCAAAAGTGGAGAAATTGCTGTTTGTTTTTCACCACTGTTCAAAACATACACATGGATGGACCTATGGATTACAAGAACATGAGGTTGATGTGAAATTAAGTTGTCAGGATTTAAAATAGTATCTACAGTGAGATATACTGTTTAGGGAGGAGAGACTTACTAAAGCTGAGTTTCTGTGTGTGTGAAAGTAAACTTATGGGAGACAGTAAGACTGAGATCTTAATTCCTGAAAGTCTTTTTACATTTTTAGTGTTAAGAAATTGTAATGTATAATTTTGAGGCCAGGGGCCGGCGAAATGGTTCAGCAGTCTAAAGTGCCTACTTAGGAAACCTTAGGCAACTGCAGGGACTGTGGTTCGATCCCCAGCACCACATGCTGCGCCAGTCCCACCCCCAGGGCAGGCTATGCTGGTCATTAAATAAATAATTAAAAAATGTCTGAAAATTATTTTTTTTAAAAAAAAGCCTCTTAATTTTGGGGCCATAGAAGTCTCCTCTACTCCACAGCCTATGCTGAGGCTTACACTGAAGTATAACACACGCTAGCAAGCACTGTGTCACTGAGCTACACTCCAGCCCATTAAGCCTTTTCTCTGAGTTAAGAACATAACTCAGTGCCTTGACTTAGGTGCACATATGATCACTAGTCAGGACAGAGAAACGGTGGAGTTAAGTCAAGGGAGCAGCAAGAAGATGGTAAGAGTAATGATCATAAGACTATGTAGAAAAAAGAGCCAAAGAAGGAAGATGCATGCATGTCAAGAAGACGCAGGTTTCCACACCTGCACTTTCTGTTTTGGGAGATTCATAATATGAAGTGAATGTGTACGGGCTAACTCTCATACTTGCTAGGAAATGGGGACATCAGGTTTGCTGCTTTCCAAGAAGACCTGGCTTGAGAAGGGCAGCTATAGACTGAAAGTAGCAGACTGAGCTCTGTGCACTCCCCATGGTCAAAATTGCCAGGCTTGTATCCCCCACCACTAAGAAAGAACAAGCAATCAGGAATAAGGAGATGTAATTCAAGAATAGATGTAGCAGCTGGACATGGTGGCTTATGCCTATAATTGTACCTGGAGGCAGAGGCAGGAGGATTGTTGCGAGTTCAAAACCAGCCTGGGCTACAGAGTGAGTTCAAGGCCAGCTTAAACTGCATAGCAAGACCCTGTCTCAAAAAGACGACCCCCCCCCCCCCCCCCCCCCGCCAAAAAAAAAGCCATGGCCTTCATATCTTCAAAGCAGAGAGCTCTCATGCCAAGCTGCAGGGGGAGAATTGGGAATTGGGAAGGAATAGACTCAGATAATTTGGGGAGAAGGAAAAGGTTGCTTTCAGAAGTTTGACATCAGAGCAGATGGAGTTAGAATGAGGGAAGTCTGAGTGTGGGTGGTTCAGTGGAAAACAGTGTTTTTCCACAACAAAGGGACCAAAGGTATGGACTGTGGCTGTGGTAATGAGAAACTGTGAATGCAAGAGAATGGAGGAAAAACTAAAGGTAAACTGAAATTTCTGAATCTAAAAGAGAAGGGTGGCCAGCACTGTTGCCAGATGCAAACAAGGCACTGAGGAGGAGCATTCTGACCAGATAGGTTCATCCATCCTGTCAGTCATGCAAATAGAGCAGTCTCTTGCATTCACTATATATGACTTTCATAATCACTCACTGTTATAAAGTCACTCCACATAGAGTTTCCTCCCTGGCTCTTCTAGGTGGTGCTCTCATGGTATATAGCTTGTTTCCTTGTTGGTATGGGATAGTGGTGGTGGTGATGGTGGTGTTCTTGAGCTTGCTAGGAAATGTAGACGTCAGGGATCTTGTTTCCCAAGAAAAGGCATTGATTTCCTATTGAGTAGGTAGTTGTGTGATGGGACTGTAAGTCTGAGTTGCTACCAAGCTACCAGGACAGAGCTCTGATCAGTCTGCTGCCTATTATAGGTTATATCTGCTCCTGGGTTGCCTATGGCTCCTTTTTTTCTGTGGCAACAGATAAGGTAATCATTGGCAGAAACCCAAATGGCCTGCAAGGCTGAAGACATTTACTCTGACATTTTAAAGAGCTAGTTTGCCATCCCCTGGCCGGAAGATTAGGCTGAAGGGGCTGGGGAGATAGCTCCGAGGCACAGGTGCCTGCCTGGCAAATGCAAGGTCATGAGTTTGGACCCTGGTCCTGCAAAAAAATAAAATAAACAGGTTAGGCTGAGAAGTTTCTGTTGCCTTTCACCTTTCGCAGGTCATGTTCTTTGAGCTGGTCAGTAGTCTTCAACTTGCCCTCATCATCATTGAATTAATTTAAGACACGTGGACTACTTAATGTAAATTAGGTGATACATCAGATGGAAGAGCTAAGCAGGATGGGAGGCCACATAATGAGTATTGAGGCTTCATTGACCTTCCTGTAGACATGAAGGAAGGAACAACAAGCTGTCCCTTTGGCAAATGAACCAATGTGCTAGCACAGTGCCAGTTCCAGGGCAGAGTCAATGTAGTAGAGATGCATTTGTTTGCCTGGACATCACATACTGTTGGTAATAGGAGGTAGATGAATCTTGTGCTCTATAATTGCTTGCTCCTGTGTCTACATGAATGAAAGTTAGGTGAGCCAAAGGCTCAGGGCTTTGTTCACTAGAGACAGGAGCTCCTGGCCCCTTTTTCAAAATCATCTGTATGACTTGTCTTCAGTCTCCCGTTTGCCCCCTCCATTAAGGTATTCATAGCAAACTGGTTTCCAATGCCTGTGCATGGCCTCCAGCAAGCATCCAATCTAGCAGAGGAAAAGCTAAGTAGGTCTGGCCTGTAGTATGGAAAGGTATCTTCTGGGGTTAACATGATGATCAGTTTTCCCCATCAAGTCAGTCGGTGTTGAGCACTTTCTGGTGCCAGGTATGAGGGAAACAAAGATGAGTAAGACCCAGACTTTGTTGTCTAGCAGCTTGACAATAAAAAACAGGTAATTAACAAGGAATATGTGCAGTATTAAAATTTATAGTAGAGGTAGATGTAGGCAAGCAGACCCTGAAGAATAAAGCTGAGGATCACAGAGTAAGGCAGTTGTGTTGAGTTGATCCTGTGGGTTGTGAGCTCTTTGCTGTGCACTAATGATGAACCAGAAGTCAATATGTTAGCACAGGCTACAGCTGTGAGAGGAGGCCAGAGAGGGACCAAGCTGGGACATAGCTCTTAACCTCAATAAGGAGCCCAGCTTTCTCATAGATAGTTGCTGACTTAGGTGACTGAGGCAGTGAGGCTGTAGGGAATCTGAGCGGGGAGGCATGGGAGGTCTGGCCAGGTCACTAGAGAGAAGAGCAGCTCAGCAGCATAGAGGCCAGACAGAGGCCAGGGTGCCTCTGTGGCTGCATGAGCAGAGTGCCTGTCTCCTGAAATCCACATTATAGACAGGGATTCCCTATTGGTATGCACCCAACTGTGAGAACCCAAGTATGGCAAGGAAGTCACTTCTGTGTCCTGCTCATTTGCTCCTGGTGTGCATTAAGAACAAATGTTTAGTACATACGTAAAGTGTAGCTTTTTTTCTACTATTTTGAGGATCATTTACAACTATTCTGAAAAGTTGAAGGAATTTTAAAGTGAACCCATATTTTCACCACCTAGCTTCTACAATTAACATTTTACTATATTTGTTTTCTCATCCATCTATCTGTCCATCTGTTCCTCCATCTACACATCAACCATCTAATGTCTGTAGTGCATTTCTTCTAGCCTGATTTAGAATTTAGTCATCTGGCATATAAAAATGAATCTGAAAGTTGAGTGTGGTGTTGTACGCCTGTAATCCCAACACTGGGGAGGCTGAAGCCAGAGGATCACTGAATGTTTGAGGCCAGCCTATGCTACAAAGTCAGTTCAAGGCCAGCCTGAATTGCATAGTGAAACCCTGTCTCAAAAAGAAAAACGAAACTAAACAGAAAAAGAAAAGAGTCTAGTGAAATGAGCCTGAGAGTATTCGTTAAACTATAGGCCAGGTTCTTTCACAAATATTTCATTTTGGTGATCACAACAGCATTCTCTGAAATCAGCACACATAGAATGGAGTATCTAAACATTTTGCTGAGTCTGTCCATCAGTGCAGTACTATACCGAGGATCCAGGCACTTTAAGCCAGAATGGTACTTTCTTGTGATCCCTCACTTGTACAGAACACTACAGATCATTGTTGATAAGTCCCAACCTTCAGATCTGAGATCAGAAGCTCCAAATCTGTGCAACACAGAAGCTCAAAACACTTAGCTGCAGTAAGAAAGAAGTGGAAGATATTTTGAGGACTCTTTGGTAAAGGAAGCTCTGAGGGATCGTTGCTTGCTCGGGGGCCATGTGGTAGTGATGTCCCTAATGATGGTCTGAAGGTTCTTAAAGGGTGACAGTATGACACCCCTCACCCCACCCCTGGCACATGGCAATTGAGACTGGGCGTGGTGGCGTGCACCTGTTATCTCAGCTCTTGGGAGGCTGAATAGAGGCAGATTACTAGGAGTGTGATCTAGTAGTGAGACCCTGAACACCCTGTAGATCTGTCCCTAAAATAAAAAAATAAAACACCTAATATTGTTCATATGCCCTAGTGTATGCAAGTAAGATGATCTTTTTGGCAAGAGTAGTTTTTCTTCCTGTCTCATGTTTCATGTTTTATTTATTTATTTATTTATTTATGTACCAGGGATCGAGCTTAGGACCTTACACTTGTCAGGCAGGCACTTATGCCACTGAGCTAGCCCCCTGGCATCCTGTCTCATGTTTATGAAGACCTTTTACTGTGATTCATTGTTTTTTCACTTTTCCATTTTGTAAGGTGTGGCTGATATTTTAACGTGGCTCAGTCCTAACTCTTAGGTTTATCTGTTTGTGTTTTTACAGGACATGGGCTCAGAGGACTGGACGTGCTCAGACATCGATGTTCTTCTTCCCAGTTCTTGACCCCTGCTCCTATCTCCAGCCTGTGTCGGCTTATCCAGTTTGACTCCTTTGAGCCGTTCGGAGGGGCGGTTTCTGGTAGTTGTGGCTTTTATGCTTTCAAAGAATTCCTTCAGTCCAGAGACTTCCTCCTGGCACCCCTGTGTATGTCACCTACTGGTGACCTGCAGCAGTATGTACTTTCAGTGCACCTACTGCTTACTGTTGCTTTAGTCACTTACCACTTTCTGGTTTGAAAGATGCAGTGGTTCCTCCCTCTCCTGAATCTTATGTGATGCCCTGCTAACTGAGGCAGCCTCAGCAGAGCAAGAGTCTTTCCAGACTGGCTACAGTCACTGACATCTTACTTTATAATAGGAAAGTCCTACTAGGGCACTTTAAGTCAGTGACAGCCCCCAATTTGCACTTCCTCTGTTGCCTGTAACTGTCTCCCCAGAGCAGGAGCTTGTGGAGATACTTTGGGTGGTGTTGCAATCTGCAACAAGTGTTTCTGCCTTGGGAACCTTTGGAAGCACTCGTATATTTTCTCATATCATGCTAGTCACTAACATATTTAAGGTATGTACTGTTTGCCCAGATTTTAGAAAAGTCAGTCGTTTTTCTAAACAAAAAAGATGTACTGCACTCAGAAGTGTCATTCTGCAGATTTTACTGTGGTTACTTTTATCATTTCTTTATAAAAAGTACACTTGCCAAAATACATTACATGTAGTACTTAGTGTTTGCAAGATCTGCACAAAAAGAGATAGAGTGGCAGTTGTGCTTAGCATTTAGTGACAGATTCTGCACAGAATAAGCTTTCTGTGTACCCCACAGCTGCTGCTGGGTACAGCAGAGTGCTGGGAGGGACGGCCCAGCATCACGTGGCACATGCCACCTAGCCCAGGGTGCTGACATTCAGGTCTCCCATGGCTAAAGAAGGACACTGACTCATCCTCAGAAATCAGAATCAAAGTTAAGTTAAAGCACTGAGCTGGGGAAAGTTGCTGGAGAAGTAGTCAGCACACTGACCCAGAAGTCCCAGGTAGAATGCCACATGCCTGGTGCACATATGCCCTGAGCTGTTTCACATGGTGTTTATATTTTAGGAACCACATTCAATGCCTGAGAATTTAGCAGAGAGGAACACTGCATCTTTAAATGAGAAAGTATACGATCCTTTTTTTCCTTCTACAGCATGTCAGCATCTCAAGTTCATTTTTCAACCTACGATATAACAATTTATAATAAAGCCTTCATGAGCTCATGACATGAAGCACTGTTCTATTGTCAAGTACTCAGACATTTCTGAACTGCCGAGTTAAGAACATCAGAAAAAGCTAGCACTAAGTCATGTTCAGAGCTCTCTCCATATTTTCCTGATCTCTTTAAGTATTTGTTCCTGCCACTGTGTACTGTGGAGTTGACTCGGTGTTCTGTCCCAGTGCGGTGCCTCCTGACTTCCCCCACTGCTCTCTGTGGTGAGAAATTTGCCTTGTTCAATAATTACTGTACCCTCGCATGACTGTTACAGCTTTCTGTGCAGAGATGACTGTCCAAGTGCCACATGCCTATGATTGAAACGAAAAATCTATTGTTACCTCTGAGTTGTGTTCCACGGGAAATGCTATCCAGCAGATCATTTAGGAGAAAAAGAAAATCTATTTTTAGCTTTTCATTTCTCAGCTGTCCTTTTTTCTTGTTTGTTTTTTTGACAGCAATGGAGAATGGGTTATATAAAGACTGCCTGCTAATATAAACAACACTGCACTTGTAATTCATGGAAATAAATGTACATCTTTATCTTCACACTCATGTTAAGATTCAGTGTTGATTTCCTCTGGATCACCATGTCTGAGTAGACAGATTCAGTTGGTACTTCAGTCAGAAATGTTAATGGGCCTCTGTTTCACATCCCAGGCACTGCCCCACACTTCAGTTTAATGGCTTAAAAAAGTTCTTTTTCTCCTCTACACGGCAGGTAATTCTGGCATGGTCCTTTGTTCAAAGTCTGTCAAACCCTGATGACAAAGCCCAAATATCTCAGGTTGGAATCTCTGGTTCCCTCTAAAGAGGACCTGGCTGTGTACCCCACAGCTGCTGCTGGGTACAGCAGAGTGCTGGGAGGGACGGCCCAGCATCACGTGGCACATGCCACCTAGCCCAGGGTGCTGACATTCAGGTCTCCCATGGCTAAAGAAGGACACTGACTCATCCTCAGAAATCAGAATCAAATTTTAATTCTTGCCCTAAAATACATGTTTATCACTTCTGCACTCAGAGCTGCCATGTGAAGGTCTGCCCAGCATTGACAGGATAGAGATTGACTGTTATTTGATACATTGACTATAAGTGTTTTTGTTTTAAAAAATAGCATTGACAGTTTTATTATTCTTATTTCTTTGTATTTTTTTAAAATGGAATGTTAATATTACTATGAAGTTAATTTGCAGTCCTCTTCTAAATAGAAAAAACCATAGTTACTAATATCTGGGGACTACAAGCTCTTTGCCATACCCCTTGCTGGCACTGTACAGTAAGACTGGCATGAAACCACTCACTGCATTCTAGAATCACTCTAGCCACATGCTGTCATTAATATCATGTCAAATATAATTTAACAGGTCAGAAAATTGTTTTAACCAAGGTATCTGTGAAAACTACTAGTTAATATGTGTGATAGACTAATTATATTTTGTCTCTTACATTTCTAAAGATGTACAGATTAGGTATATCAATTCATGTTGGTGATACCAACACCTCTATTATTGATATTCTCTGATGCGTCTTCAGACAGATGGCTTTTTTTGGTGTCTAAAATATAAGCAAAAAATTCCTATTGAAACATTCCAGTCCTTTCATTGGTATGAAACAGACACCCAGCAAGCCAGTGGCATAGATGCAGACAGATACATTGTGAGGACTCTGCCTTGATGCAAGTCTTCAAAGCTGACTGCGACACACAGACCACTGTGGTGTCTGGGTAGAAGAATATCACGTTCTGTATGCAGTGCACTGTGCGTGGTGTGTTCGTGTTCATCTCACACCTACGCATTCCTGCTGCTCTTGGGTGCAGGCAGTGGGTGTGATAGCCGTCAGTTTGGGGAGCTACATGTAGAGTTGTCCTTGAGAAGCAGTTACAAAGGTAGTCTACCCACACCGCATGCCACAATATATTCAAATCATTCAGAGGAGACTGTTTTATCTTTATTTGCTTATGTTAATACAATTTTTAAATTGGTAACTTTTATATAGTATAGTAACAGTATGTCAGTACACAAGTACATGCGCATTCATGCTTTGGGTCCTTCCATAATACTTTTATATTTGTAAATCAATGTTTTGGAGCAATCCCAAGTTTAAGGGAAATATTTTTGTAAATGTAGTGGTTTTGAAAATCTGAGCAATCCTTTTGCTTGTACATTTTTAAAGCACTTGCGCTTTAAAATTGTTGTGCTGGTGTTCTGAAACCTGATATTCCTGTAGCACAGGTGAGCAGCATGTAAAAGTGGAGTATGGTGTGGCTTTTCTCATTGTCCAGCTCGACAGGCTAGAACAGCAACAACCAACTGGGAATTCAGAATGACGTGGCTAGGGCTGCACCAGGTTCGCCTAAAGTGTGTTGCCTTTTTTGTGCCGTTTATCCGTGTAGAACACTCCAGAAAGTTCTGAAACTGCTTTGTATCTGCTTTGTACTGTTGGTGCCTTCTTGGTATTGTACCCCCAAAACTCTGCATAGATTATTTAGTATAATGGTAAGTTTTAAAAAATGTTAAAGGAAGATTTTATTAAGAATCTGAATGTTTATTCATTATATTGTTACAATTTAACATTTATTTGTGGTATTTGTGATTTGGTTAATCTGTATAAAAATTGTAAGTAGAAAGGTTTATATTTCATCCTAATTCTTTTGATGTTGTAAACGTACTTTTTAAAAGATGGATTATTTGAATGTTTATGGCACCTGACTTGTAAAAAACAAAAACTACAAAAAAATCCTTAGAATCATTAAATCATATCCCTGTATTACCAAAATAACATAGTACTGTGCATGTATAGTTTAATTGCAATTTCACATGTGAAAGTATGAAATCGTCTATTCCTTTATTATTACAGTGTTTCCCAAATAAGTGTGTCTTCCTCTTTTGACTTTGCTATGGTAGTGATAGGATTATAAACCAGTGCTCTGGAGTCCATGGGGGGTTTCCAGGTGGTTCTTTAGACTTTGAGCATACAAGGGGAATAAAGGCATTCTGTGTCCTCTCTGTAGTCCCTCTGGACTTCAGCAACCAAGGTATTAGGGTAGATGTCACCAACAGCCCTTTTTCCTACCCTCGAAGCCATGACCATATTACTCAGTCTTGGACATTTGGTTCTTGTCAATATTGGGCATTATATAATGACCTATTTCAACTCAAAGATACTAGAAAATGTTTTTGCTGTGATATAGAATGAACACAGGCTTTGGGCCTCTGACACTGGGTTCATACCCACCCGGGGTACTTACAATGGCAACTACCTTTGAGCTACTTGTTCTACTTCTGTTTGCTTTGCTCTCTTGGCAGCTATAAAGTGAAACCAGCTTGCTTTGTATGTTGTAAAAATGATTATATATGTATATTTCAAATGGTTAGCATAGAACCTCAAAGCAAGTACTCAGTAAATAGTAAGCTTTCCCAGATGACTTTTGATTCTTTAAATATTATTAGAAGGTGTTATGAAATGTCTGCCTACTAAAGAAACTGCTTTATGTTCATCTATCAGAAACTTTATTAACTGAGCTGAGGAAGGCTATAAACAGGTTTGGTTTGGTTTGATTGTACTGCAGATTGAACTTAGGGACTGATGTGTGCTGTGCAAACTCTTCCACTGACTACATCCTAGCTTGCCAAATTGCATAGTCCAGCTTATGATCTTCTTGCTTCAGCTACCCTGACAGATGGGATTACAGGTATATACCACCAAACTAGAATTTTTTTTTTTATTTTTAGGACAGGGTCTACAGGATATACAGGGTCTCACTACGTAGATAGGACTCAGTGATTCTGCTGTTTTCAGCCTCCGAAGCATTGGGATTACAGGCGCACACCACTATGCCCAGTCTCAGTTGATGCCTCAGTGCACTCTGTGGATGGGGCAGGCTGGGGATTGAACCCTGGCCACTGCACTCTGCCTAAGCAGGCGCGTTAGTCTGCTGAGTTATTAGGTTGGCCCTCAAACTGGAAATTTGTGATAAGGCATTTGAAACCCTGTGGGCCTGGCACATTTGTCTTTTCCCTGAAAGGTTGCTTGTTGAAATTCTATAGAAAGCAATCATAGTCATCTTCCTTGTTCAGTGAAGGAGTCTGATAACCACTTTTCCCCTATTTAACAGTGATGGCTACCTTCCTTCCATGGCACAGCGATGCTGACAGTAGACCAGCATCTAGGCTGTCTGCTGTATTTCAGCAGAACCATATAGTCAGAACTGACCACAAAATACTCCAGGGCATCGAAAGGTAAAAGAATGAAGCCAGACTATGGGTGTTAGCAAGCAAGTGCAGGTTGCCTGAAGCCCCAGCAGGAGTAAAAGATGAATTTTCCTGGGGAGGGACTGGCTGGCCTGTCTCTGAGTCTAAGAACAAGAAGCTAGCAAAGAGTCAGAATGTATGAAAGGGGTCATGGGTCTGGGCCTGCCAAGTATAAGAGTGGGAACAGGATAGACACTGGGCTCATTGAGTCCAGTGCCAAGAATGGCTAAAGGAAAAGTTGTGTTCTAGGTAGAAAAGAAGAAACCCAGAGAAGTTGTACCCTCTAATATATCTTTTAGATGAGACAAGGGACAAAGTCTCTGCTAGGATAAAGAGGATCCTCCATGAGAAGTAAAAACAACTGCCTGATACTGAGGGCCTGTGGTGACAGCTAGGACCTTGTTCTTTGGTCCTGCATGTCATGGGTGGAGCAGAAGTCCAAGGGGACAAAACAGCCATAAAACTGAAGAGATGAAAGGGACTGCAGTGGGCGATCAGAGACCACACAGTGTGGACCCAAAGTGCACAGTGAGGAGGCAGTAGTTGAATTCTCACCACAACCAAATTCTTTGAGGGTAGAACATCTTGAAACAGCCTGAGTGGAGTCTAGGGAGCAGAAAGTCATTATGGTAGGGCTGTGCAGGATCCTGAACACATGAGGCATGTTGCCCTTGTGGATAATGAGATGGTAGTGTCTAGAAGGGAAGGAACAAGCCCCTGGTCAATTTCAGTTGCAGTGAATCCAATGGAAGAAACAACTGGACTTCATCCCAATGTATTGATCTGCTTGCAGATCAATTAAATACAAATGAATTCCTGCTGCAGACTTGCAAAGCCAGTAGCTGGGCTGCATCAAGGATCTTTTCCATCTTTAGAAAAATGCCTAAAGTTGCAGGAGTCTATGGAAAAGGGAGTTTTCATTCATATGAAGAGCAAGACCTATGTCCATAGCATTGTTATTTCGTGAAGTGTGCATTTAAGTTCTTGATACTATAACAGGAATGTGAGAAGGTGAGTCATCTACAAAAAGACGCTGGGTGCCCATCAGTCCCTTCACACAGGCTCTAGCCACCTCAGTGCTGTGATCACAAATGGGAAAATAGACCACAGCCTTCCTTGATGCAAGTCATCTATCACTATAATCCCTAGTGAAATTCTATTGTTTTCTGCTCCATTCTCCATTTCCTCACTTCCTGTCCCCAAGGTTGCTTTTGTAATCCCAACATTTGGAATGCTGAGGCAGCAGTATTGCTATATAAGCTTGAGACCAGCCTAAATGACATAGTAAGACTGTCTAAAAAAATCTTGAAGGGCCAGTGTCACAGAAGATCAAACAAGGAGAGGGCCAGCGAGATAGCTCAGTGCTCTAAAGCGCCTGCTTAGGAAAGTTTAGGCAACTGCAGGGACCGCAGTTCAATCCCTGGCACCACATGCTGCGCCAGCCCCACCCCCAGGATAGGCTGAACCAGCCATAACATAAGTAAAGTTTATTAAAAAAAAAAAAAAAACAAGGAGCAGGGCTGGCGAGATGGTTCATCGGTCTAAAGCGCCTACTTAGGAAAGCTTAGGCAACTGCAGGGACTGCGGTTCCATCTCCGGCACCACGTGCTGCGCCAGCCCCACCCCCAGGGCAGGCTGAGCCAGCCATTAATTAATTAACTAATTAATTAAATGTCTGAAATTATTTTTAAAAAAAACAAGGAGAGGTGGCTGTCACCACTTAGCAAGGGGTCAGAGGACAGAGCTGTGTCACCACCATGAAAGCCCAGCAGTCACGTTGGTAAGGTCATCCTTGTTTGAAAAGCAGGAACTGTCATGACTGCTAGAGGCCATACAAATAAAGGGGGCAGGCAACACACACTAGCCAGGAGGTTAAACTTGTAAGGCAGGGAGTGCAATAAGGGTGCTTGCCCTCACCTACCAGGCAGATGATCCAGCGGGCCCTAAGCATTCAGCTAATTCAACTATTCAACATAGTTATAAAGATATAAAAACTACAAGAGCTAAAGGAGAATCCCTACATGAGGTAGAAGCACCACAGTATTAGAAAATGCAGGATCACTGCCAGATTGAAAACAAAATTTTGTACGTCTGCAAAGGCTGCTGGCTCCCCTTTGTATCTCAGGAAATGAAGGCCAGGCATGGTGGTGCATGCCTATGATCCCAGCACCCGGAAGGCTGAGGCAGGAGGATCACAATGAGTTTGAGGCTACAAAGTGAGTTCAAGGTCAGTCTGAGCTACATAGTGAAACCCTGTCTCAAAAAGACAAAAAAAAAAAATTTAAAAGTCATACAGTCACTGTGGCCACCTGTTCCAGGGTAACACCAGAAGGCCAGGCTACTACCTTCCACCTTTGGAGTCCCGGGAAATGGAGACTGAAAGCACAGGGCGAGAAGGCTCCAGGGGTCTGGCTATCAAAATGAGTTCCCTGAGAAGATAGGCAGCTGCATTGAACCACATCCAAGTCATGCAAAGGACATTTTAAATGGAATCAGAAGAAAATGGAATACCTCCTCTTGCCTTGTGCTTGTGTCTCTTGCTGACAATAAAAGGCTTGGGGTAGGATGAACCAGTAGGCAGTGTCCATAGCTGCAGTTCCTCTGTCTCTCATGGACTGGACCCTCGGGGATGCTGGGAATCAGGGTGGGACAAGCTGTGGCTTGGTTCTTTTTGAAGTGAGGGAGGCCCCAGAAGTCTGAGGCCACTTGGAGCTGGCACAAGCACACACGCGCGCGCGCGTGCGCACACACACACACACACACACACCTCCTTTCCTTGCTCCGAGGTCCAGTGTTGTGCTATGAGGCTAACTCCACCACATTTGCTATTTGTCTATGAAAATCTGCTGTTGTCACGGGTGAGTCCACACTTGAGATCAGAGAACATTGTGTCTAGCAGCAAAGAAGCTCCAAAGAGAAAATATTCACCACTATCCCCCAGAACACTACAGAGAGCACCTGCGCTTGGGCAGCATCCTGTGAGGACTCCTGGCTGCTGGGCTGTAGACGTGGCCCTGTGCCTGGTAAGGACCAGGAACAGACTTGTGATGCGCTGTGGAATGCACAGATGACAAGCCCCAGGTCCAGACTCAGTGTTCAGACCTCAGCTGCTGCTCAGTGGTGCGGTGGCTTCAAGCAGGCCACCGTGTCTCTGGAGTCTGCCTGAGACTGCCTACCTCTCAAGACTGCTGCCGCCTCCTGCACTCCCCTCCTCTCCCTTTTCCTTCCTGTTTCTTGTTTGCTAGGAGTATTCTTCCTTGGAGGTCACAGGTGTGTATTTCTGCCTCTGGAGGCCCCTGAGAGCTTCCCAGCCATTGTCCTCAGTAGCAGCAGGGGCAGGCAGCAACACCAGCCTTCGTACACTGTCCCGGCCTCTGCTGGACCTACGCACACAACTGGAATCATGTCTGGGTCTCCCAGGTGAAGCCCCTTCAGACTGAGCTGCAACACATTCCTGCCAGAACTGCTGGCCCAATCCAGGTCCTTTGTGTCTTAGCCTTTTGTACTGTGGGACTCCTTGGCCAGCCTTAAGGGTGGCTTCACAGGAGGTCTGACTACAGAAGTGGAACTGATGGAGAAGGCCAAGACCCAGCCCCTCAGGCTCCTTCCAGGATAGAGGCCCCACCTCTGGGTTGTCCTGATGAGGACTTCCCTGTGGTCCACATGACTGGTACCCCAGGGAATTCTAAGACACAGCATAGAGTTGTAATGTTTTTGTTTTGTGGGCACTGGAGGTTGAACCTGTTGTCTCATGAGTGCTAAGCTTGTGTTCTGTCACTTGAGCTACATCCCAGCACAATATTTTATATCATTCTGGCAACAAGCAGGGAGAAAGAGTTAAAACTTGAAAGCAGACAAGCAGGGTACCACAGGCCTGTCATCTCAACATGGAAGGAGGCTGAGACAAAAAGATCTCAAGTTTGAGGCCCACCTGAGCAAGATAACAAGAGCCCTGTCTCAAAATTCATTTTCAAAAAATGGTTATTTTAAATGTATTTAGTACAGAGTCTCACTACACAGATTGGACTCATAGTGATCCTCTTTTTTAGCCTTAGAAGCACTGGGATTACAGGCACATGCCACCGTGCCCAGTCTCTGCACATCCTTGGGGGTGGGGCTGGCAAGGTTAGGCTAAGGATCAAACCCCCAGCCTCTTCATCTGCCTCAGCAGGCGCTTTAATCAGCTGAACTATCTGGCCAGCCCCCAAACATGTATTTTTAAAGTCTGAGATGTAGCTCAGTGGTAGAGTGCCTCTTGTTTGATCCCAGAACTGAAAGACAAAGAGGACAAAAGAGAAGGAAAACCAAATTCATGACAGCACACCAAACAGCAAGAGACTGTACACAGGCACTAAAGATTCCAGAACATTCTTACCCATAAAAGAGCTTGCACTTTACCTCCATTCCACGGATACATTTTTTTCTTTACACTGCAAAAAGGTAGACCTTGGGCTACATTTACAACTCCAGATGGCCCCAGCAAAACAGAGCAATTTTGATCTTTTCCTGAGTCAGTGATATGCAAGATGATCATTTGTGATATGCAAGATGATCATTTCTCAGTGGTGTTGGGAATGACAAGAGCCAGTGCAATTAGCACTTTGATCAAGAGGGGAAATGGGTCGGGGAGATAGCTCGGTGGTCTAAGCTCCTGCATGGCAAGCATAAGGACCTGGGTTCAATCCCCAGTACCTAATGCCATGCTGGCCCTGGAATCCTGGGTGTGCCATGCCAGCCACTGAAACCGGTCGTGATGGTGCTTGTAATCCTAGTGCTGGGGAGGCTGAGACAGGAGGATAAGCTGCATATCAAGACCCTGTACCAAATAAAGATGTTAATTAAAAAAAAAAAGGAAAACAACCAGCATACTGCATGTTGTGTTGCTAAACGAGCCATTCCGTAGGCTAAATGAATTTAGCACATTTTAAATTGATGATACTTTCAGCCCCTGAGGTGTTAATCAGGACACAACTGTGAGTCAAAGAGGTTCTTTACATTCTGCCCTTAGGGCTCTGATCTGCAACAGGAAGTGACGTCTTTGTCAGAAGGATCCATTGGGATCCTATATTTCCTGGCCATTGTTGTCAAGCTTCTTCACAGACTTTCTGACCCCTGTGACTCCCCTCAAGAGCTCCTTTCCTCTTGTTCATATCCCTTTAAAACACCCTTTACCTACAGTTTTAGATTTATGGAATAATTAGCAGATGGTGCTTAAAGTTTTACCCACCCACTCACCCACCCACGTCCCTGTAACCTCAGCACACCTGTTCCTCCTTCCCAGCCCCTGGCAGCCATGGGGCTATTTACTGCAGCAAACGTGTTTCATGGAGTGAGAAACCATACAGAACTTAGTCCTCTCAGACTGGGTTCTTGCACATAGCAGTATGCGCTCAAGATTCCTTCATGTCTGTGCATGGCTAGAGAGTTCAATTTCTGTCACTGCACAGTATCCCATTGTACCAGTTTGCTTATCTGTTCAGCTATTGAAGGACATCTCAGTTGCTTCCAGGGTTTGGCAGTTGTGAATAACGCCTCTGTAAACGTCCATATGCAAATCTCTGTATGTGTGAAGTTTTCAACTCATCCAGGAGCTCACCTGGGAGCAGGATTGCACCAGGCCCAGATATTTAAAAGAAGAAGTATCAGTTCCCTCTGATCTCCAGAAAATGTAAGCACAGAGAGCACACATAACTCATTGGCTAAAGACAACATTATTGTTCTAATACCAAAACCAAATAAAGATACTCCAAGGAAGAGAAACTACCGACCAATGCATTTCATGAACATAGATGCAAAAACACTCAACAAAATATTAATAAGTATTACTGAAAGTATATCAAAATTCTACATCATCACCAGTGCATTTTAGAAAGCCTAGGAATACAGAGTGGATTCATGACTCAAAAATCAATTAATGTGGTTGGATGCCGTGGTGCCCAGCCTGTGATCCCAGCTACTGAGGAGGCTGAGGCAGGGCAGTTGTGAGCACAAGTTCAGCCCATGCAGTTTACCCAGATCCTGTCTTGAAAGAGCTAGCTTGTATGATCTGTCATATAACAAGATGAAAACAAAAATCATGATTGTACTGATAGAGACACAGCTCCATTCAGGAGAGCATTTGGGAGACACCCACAAACTGAAGCAGAAGGCAACATGCTCCCAACCCTGGCCCCTCACTCAGCTTCTTTCAAGATTTTTCTTTTGTCTTTGGTTTGTATACAATATGCTTAGATGTCATTTTTCTTTGATGTTTGTTTTTATTTTACCTAATCCTGCTCAGTATTCTCTAAGATTCCTGGGTTTGGTTTCTGCCATTAAGTCTGGAATGTTCTTAGTCCATTATACCATATCTTTAAAGCACCTTCCACTTTTTAGGGCATTCGCCTTAGTATATATTATACCTTTATAATTGTCCCACACTTCTTGGCTACTCTGCTCTTCCTCCTTGTCTTTTTTAACATATGTAAGCTCGTCCATTCTTTTGCATGTATGGTACTGGGAACTGAACCTAGGACTTTTATATCTCCACTTCTTTTACATTTTCTCTTTTAACTTTTTTTTTTTTT
>PVKN010003391.1:0-12566 GCA_004027915.1 Capromys pilorides | reverse complement strand
GATGAGCTCATCAAAGGCATTCTTCATTTCTGTTAGTTTTTTCTTGGATTCAAGTATTTTAGCTGAGTATGGTGGCACATGCCCCAATCCCAACACTCCGGGACACTGAAGGAAGAGGATCACAAGTTCAAGCTCAACCTACACAATTTAGAGATTTAGTAGGAAGGGCTCTCAAAATAAAAACAACCAGAAATGGATGACAATGTACTGGAAAAAAAAAAAAAGTTCAAGTATTTTAGTCTGATTCTTTATGAAAATTTCCATCTCTCTGCTTATGCTACCTATTGGTTTTTACTTGTTTTACTTTTCCACTAGCTCCCTAAGCATACTAATCATAATTATTTTCAATTTCCAGTCTGATAATTCCAAAATCTTTATCATATCTGGCTCTGATGCTTGCTTTGTTTCTTCAGACTGTACTTTCTTCTTTCCTTTAGCATGTTTTATAACTTTTTGCTAAAAGCCAGAGATGATATATTGGGTGACAGAACTGAGATAGGCCTTTAGTATTAGGCTTTTATATTTTTCTGGCTAGGAGTTAAGCCATGTTTATTATTTGCTATAGAACATTGGTATTAGAGGCTAAAGTTTCCTCTAATACTTTTGTTTCTGTTCCCTTAGAGACTTTGATTTTCCTAGAGACTTCTTCCTAAACAGAATCTGAGCCTTTGAACAGTGTATGGTAGCCTGTAATTCCAGCATTCTGAGAAGGACAAG
Organism: Capromys pilorides; assembly: GCA_004027915.1. Lineage (NCBI taxonomy): Eukaryota > Metazoa > Chordata > Mammalia > Rodentia > Capromyidae > Capromys > Capromys pilorides. Next base: position 11,849 of record PVKN010003391.1, on the reverse strand, counting down.
GATGGAGAGAGAGAGAGAGAGAGAGAGAGACAGACAGACAGACAGACAGACAGACAGACAGACACGAGAGAGAGAGAGAGAGAGAGAGAGAGAGAGAGAGAGAGAGAGAGAGAGAGAGAGGACTGAACCCAGGCTGCTCTTTGCACTGAGCTACATGTCCAGCTTATTTTCTAAGACAGTTTCTCATTAAGTTGCCCAGGCTGGGCTTGAACTTACAGTCCTGCCTCAGCCTCCCAGAGTGCTGGGATTAGAGATGTGTACCACCATAACTGCCTTTTCTTTCCTCCTCCTATCTCAAAATATTTTGTCACAGTAATGGAAAGCTGACTAGCACAACTTATTTTCTGTCTTTTTTTTTTTTCCTATCTCTAGTTCTAGGGATGGTGATTTGTCCTACAGCCTTGAATACCTGGTAGCTCTAATAAACTCTTTTTAAAACGTTATTTATTTATGTTATGGCCGGCTCAGCCTGCCCCCAGGGTGGGTGGGGCTAGCATAGCATGTGGTGCTGGGGATCGAACCGCAGTCCCTGCAGTTGCCTAAGCTTGCCTAAGCAGGTGCTTTAGATTCCTGAGCTATCTTGCTGGCCCTCTAATAAATGTTTTTGACTCTCAGTTTATTTGCCTTTTTTTCTAGCTATAAGGGAAAGAATGCTGACTTACAAGCCTCTTTTTTACAAACCAAAACTGAAACTGAAAGTCTGCCTCTTTCTATGCCTGTTGTCTGCCTGGGTACCCTCCTAACAAGCGCAACCAGGGTGCCTCACCAGGTGTGGTGGGACGAAGTCACTAAGTCAAGTGTCCTAGCTGAACTGGAGGAGTGGAGAGACAAGTGTTCCACCCGATTTCACAGACATCAACACAGACACGATGAGGAGGACTGATGGGACTATGACACGTCTGCCATGTGTGACCAATAATAAGCCCGAAGCATATAAAGAATCAAAACAATGCAAACATTATGTCTCATTTTCAGCTGATAGTCAAAGAATAATGTCTGCTTACATGAGGAAAAGCACACAGGGCCATTGGTACATAGAAATGTGACTTGAGGGCCGGCGAGATGGTTCAGTGGTCTAAAGCGCCTGCTTAGGAAAGCTCAGGCAACTGCAGGGACTGCGGTTCGATCCCCAGCACCACATGCTGCGCCAGCCCCACCACCAGGGCAGGCTGAGCCAGCCATAAAATAAATAAAGAAACAAACAAACACAACAAGCAAACAAATAAATAAATAAAATTAAATTAAAAAAAAGAAAAAGAAATGTGACTTGAGGTCAAGAAAAAGTATTTTTTTAAAAAACATTCATGTGGGGCTGGGGTGACAGCTCAGGGGCACAAGTGCCTGCCTGGCAAGTGCAGGGTCCTGAGTCTGATCCCCAGTTCTACAAAAAAATAAATAAATAAAATAAAATAAAATTTGTATATTTAAAAATAAAAAAACATACATTTATTTATTTATTTATTTATTTATTTATTTATTTATGTTATGGCCAGATCAGCTTCCCCTGGGGGTGGGGCTGTCACAGCATATGGTGCCGGGGATTGAAACTCGGTCCCTGCAATTGCCTAAACTTGCCTAAGGTGCGCTATCTCCCTGGTCCCCAAGAAAAAGCATTTTTGTGTACACTTTATTGTTTGGTTTTTTTTTAAGTCAAGGTCTCACTATGTAGTGCAGCTGGTCTTGAACTACTTATGTAGCCCAGGCTGGCCTTGAACTCATAGTGATCCTCCTGCCTCAGCCTCCTGAGTTCTGAGATTATAGGCATGCACACCTATTTTGTATTTTTTATTTTGTTTTGTATTTACAGTGCTGGTGATGGAACCCAGGGCCTAGTAGTGCCAAGAAGCATTGAATCACTGTGCTAAGCCCTCCCCCATAGGCCTGGAACCCTTTGTGGTTTTTGTTGTTCTGTTTTTTAGCAAAAGGGAAATTATAAATGCCAAATGTTATAAAATTGTAAGGCAATATGTGCCCCTTGGCACTGCTGATAGTACTGAAAATGAATAGAGTCTGCCTTATGTGGTTAGAACCAGTGAGATGAGGTGTTTCTATTATTTTCGTTTTGTTTGTTTTTGCAGTACCAACAGTAAGGCCATCTCCAGCGTGAACCCTTGAGCCTCTGGAACCATGAGCTAAATAAACATATTCTTAAAATTTACCTGGGGCTGGGGAGATGGCCTAGCGGTCTAAAGCGCATGTGTCAGGAAGTTTAGGCCACCGCGCAGGGACCACGGCTCGATCCCAGGCCCCACATGCTGCGCCGCCCCCCACCCCGCAGGGAAGGCTGAGCCGGCCATAACACAAACAAATATGTAATGGGGTTGAAGAAAATAAAATAAACTTAAAAAAAAAAATTTACCTGGTCTTCAATTTGTGTTGTGCTCATATGAGAGCAGATTCTTGCACTGCTGTAGTGTCTTGCTCAATCCGTTAGCTTGCTAATGTTCTTTTAGTTATGACAAATAATGGTGATATTGACATCTTTGTACACATGACCATTTTCTCTTTAATCATCATCAAGGGAAAAAAAAATCCCAGTAATGAAATTACTAAACCAAAACTCATCTAGCCAAGCGTGGTGATGCATATTTGTAATCCCACCACCACTTGGGAGGCTGAGCGGGGAGGATCACAAATTCAAGCGCAGCCTGGGCAATTTAGTGACTTAGCAAAACTCTATCTCAAAATAAAAAACAAGAAAGGCTGGAGATGTATCTCAGTGCTAAGGTCCTGGATTCCATTTCCAGTACTGAGGGGACAAACAGCATGCGAAGCATCCTCACATTTGCCCACGCTCCGCGCCTCCCTGCACCACCAAGATCCTACTCATACTTGTGAACGACAGAGCTTTCCATCTACTCCTCTGAAGTAACTTGCTTATTCTCTTGTCCCTCCTGCCAGGAAAATCCTGGAGAGCCCTCCAGGTGAATTGCTGTTCTGGCCTCCTTTCACCTTGCTCAGGCTGTGGTACAAAGAACAGCTTCAAAAAAAAATAAAGGCCTGAAACTCAAACTGTGATACTACCTGGATAGGAATGCAGACTCCAGAGGAGGGGAAAGGATAGTTGGTATTTAATAGGAACAGGGTTTTTGTTTCACAGGATGAAAAGTATTCTGGTGGGGTTTGCCTGGCAGGTGCAAAGTCCTGGGTTCCATCCCCAGCACTAGGTCAAAATAAAAAATGTTGGAGCTGGTCACGGTGGCACATATCTGCAATCCCAGCTACTCAGAAAGCTTAGGCAGGGGAGTCACAAGCTCAAGTCCAGCCTAAACAACTTAGTGAGACCTTGCCTCAAAACAAATTGTAAAAGAGTTAGAGGTATAGCTCAGGGGTAGAGCATTTGCCTGGCCTGGGTAAGGACTTGGGTTTGTTCCTTATATTACAAATAAAGCAGAAGAAGTGTTCTGGAGATAGAAGATGCAACACTGAACACAGCATTATTGAACACTGTACCTTAAAGTGGCTCATGGAGGTAAATTTTATGTTATGCACATTTCCCACAACTTAAATAAAAATGCAGAACTTCAGGCTCCACTCCAAGCTTAGGATTTCATTATCCACATTTCAACAAGATCCCAAGTGACTTGTTTAAGCTTTAAGAAGCCCTATATATTGGACACATAACTACTCTGAAGATGTAAATTCTCATCATTAGTTAACTATTTATAATTAAAACATGTAGTTTATTTTTCTCCCTCACTGTAGGAGTCAGGTCCTTATCTTCTCTGGTACTCCTTCATTTGCACAAAAAAAAAAAGAAAAGAAAAGAAAAGAAAATAAATCAAGTGGCAGCTGGCAGGCTCCAAGGACAGCAGGGTGCCATGGCAACTGCTTCCATCAATAACTTAATTTCATCTCTGCTCTTACATCTTTCTCTCCTCAGTCCTAAAGCTGGAAATTTTTTAATTTGGAAAGAACATAAGATGGCTTGTGGTTGCTATGCCAACAGCACCTGCATACTTCCTAATGGACTTTAAAATCATAAAGGAAACTAAAAGAAAATCATACGAGTTTGGAGCTCAAGGGGCTCAGAGAGCTTTGTTTCAGTCCCAAACTTGGCCTCAGAGACCGCGGGTGTCAGGAGTTAAGCACCTGTCTGTGCCAGCAACGGTCTGTGTTGAATCTGCAGCGAAGAGATGGGCTGTTTCAGTCTCAGCTAACTCAAGGGATTTGGGCAAGATTTGGGGATGAAGGGAGGCTGGGAAACTCAGAGAATCACTTTAGGTATCTTCCCCCTCACCTCTCAGCCCCAAGACAGAGTACTGCAGACTGGTGGCTTCGACAACAGAAATTCTCCTTACACTTTTGAAGACCAGGTGTCAAGATCGAGATGTCAGCAAAGTTGGATGCCTCACGGCCTCTCCTTCGCTTGTAAATGCCATTTTCTTCCTGTGTCTTTATGTAATCTTTCCTCCAGGGGTGTGTGGGTGTGGGCAGGTCCCTGTCCCGGCACCAATCGTTTTCTCTCTCCTCCCTCCCACCTCTTCCATACTGGAGATTGAATGCGAGACCTTCACACTGAGCTACATTCCCAGCTGGGCTCAAATTTGCAATCCTCTTCACGCGTGTGCTGCCTTGGCACCGGATGCGGACAGCCACCGTGTGGCCCTGGAACCAGGCATGATGGAGCATGCCTGTAATCCCAGCACTCGGGAGGTTGAGCCAGGAGAATCTACAAGTTTGAGACCAGCCTGGGTATACAAAAGTGAGCACAAAGCCAGCCTGAACTGCATAGTGAGACCCTGTATCAAAAAACAAAAACAAAACAAAACAAAAAAAACCCTCCTGCCTCCTGCCTCAGCCTCCAAGAGTACTGAGATTACAGGAGTGCACCACCACTGTATATGGACAGCAGTCAAGTTAGATTATGGTATATGCTAATAATCTCATTTTAATTTAATTGCCTCTTTTTTTTTTTTTTTTTTTCTTTTCTTTTAGGGCTGGGTCTTACTATGGCTGGCCTTGAACCCTCTATGAAACACAGACTGGCCTCAAACTCACAAAGATTCTCCTCCCTCACCCTCCTGAGTGTCGTTCTGGATTATAGGCGTGTACCACCACACTTAGCTGGTTTAATTAATTTTTGTTTGTTTGTCTTTGCTGCGTATTTCAGGCTGACCTTCAACTCACTATGTAGCCCAGACCGACCTTCAACTCTCAGCCATCCTCCAGCCTCGGCCTCCTGAGTGCTTGCACCGAAGGTGTAGATGACCAGGCCCCGGCAAATTACCTCTTTGTGGACTCACCTTTGTGGTGTGGGGGAACAATTCAGACAAGCCACCAGGCCAGACTGAGTACTTTGGAGAGGGCCCTTAGTGTCTCTGAATGCAGCCGGTCAAGGTCCAGCTCCAAACTACATTCAACAGCCTCCTGCTGCCGTTCTGCAAGGGACTGAGGGCTTCCGCGAGCCCATCCATAGACCCCACGTCCTCATCCATCTGTGATAAACGCAGCCAGTTGCCCTTGCCAAGTTGGGCTTTAGTCAAACATCCAGTGTAGCTGCTTCACGACCCTGGGAAGCTCCGTGGTGCAACTCCACGGACAAAACTGTGTTTTTCTCAACTCAGGACTCCCTGCTGCGGGCGCCGCTCTGGTCACTAGAGGAACGCGGACCTCGAGGAGCCCATCCTCCACCTTCCAGCAGGGGGCGCTTGTGCAGACCCAACCTTGTCCCAAGTCCCTGCCTTGCAGCAGGTGTCCAAGCAAGGCTTGATGGGCAATGAAAAATGCACCCGAGGGACGTGGTAAGTGTGGAGGAGGGCAAATAAAGTTAAGTGAGGGAAGAAGGGGGAAGGTGGAGGGAAGAGTGCAGACAGGTGCGCGGTATCTACTACAGCAGGTAGCAGTTCGGGTAGCGCTGAGTGTCCCCAAAAGACCAACACGATGACTCAGGGTGGCTTGGGTTCTCACAGAGAGGGGCTACCGGCGTGGAACACCAATGACATCTGTGTGACCAAGCTTGAATTAAAACTCTGACAGTGAGGCCCAGGTGAGCTCTTTGTGGCTGGTGACACCTGTTGGCACACTCCCAAGTCATGGGGACAGTGTGGCCCTGGATTCCTCGGAGAATGCAACAGGTTCACCACGTGAGGCTCATCGCTGGGCTCTGCCTCCTGAGCTTTTCCTTTGCTGCTGTCCTCTTCTCTTTCCCCGTTTTAAGCAGGAACTAGGGGTGTGACTGTCTTCAAGGTCCTTCTAGGAAACTATGGAACTTGAAAGTGATGTTGGAGCCCAGAAATTTACAGTTGACAGGAGTAAGGGCAACCTTGCAAGGACCGACCTTTCTAAACTTTGTCATCAGCTCAACTCTTGCAGTCACGGGAAAAAGGCAAGAGAAGAAAGGAGGGGCCGGATCAGCAGGCCTACCGGAAGAACTCCAAGGATTAAACGTGGGCTGTTGAGGGGAGACATTTGGCCTTTGTTCTAAGGGAATCAGTCCATGAAGGATAGAGGCCTGTGATCCCAGCACTCAGGAGGCGGAAACAGGAGGATCCCCGAGAGTTTCAAGCCAACCTAGGCACATAGTGAGTTCAAGCCCAGCCTGAAGTCACAAGAAGGCCGTCTCAAAAAAAAAAAAAAAGAATAGAATCAAGGGGCTGGGATGTAGTTCAGTGATAAAACACTTGCTTTCCCTCTGTGAGGCCCTGGCTCTGATCCCCAGTATCAAAGAAAACAAAAGAACACAGTTAAGGAGACAATGTTTGCAACTTGGGGCTACTGGAACCCTGGCACTGACCTAGACAAGAGCCAAGAGTGGCTCAGCCACAGGGTGCTGCCACTGGGCTGGAGGTTCCAGGATCTGCCCTAGGGGAACCGTGGAGGGTAAGGTAAGGAAAGGAGCTGGGGAGGACTAGGGCTGTGGCCTGTGCTGGAAAGATAGCAGTGTTGCTCCCCACCATGGCGAAGACTGAGGCCTGCTTTGGGTCATGTTGAGTTGGAAGTGTCTTGTAGACCTGCACATGCGATTTGGGTGAAGAGCTGGCTGTGTAAGCGTAGAAGCCACTGAAGGGTTTGCACCATGCGTCAGGCTACAGGCCATCTTGAAGGAAATCACTTACCATGAACAGGCAGGGAAAAGAGGAGAACTGAACGCTTGAGACTGGTGGTCTGTGAAGAAAACAGTTTTATGTTGCTCACGGTTCTGGAGGTTGGGAATCCAAAAGTAGAGATAGCATCTAGTGTGGGCTTTTCAGTGCTTCAGCATTTATCCGTGCAGGTCTAGGCCAGGCAGTGCATGGGGTGTGGAGGGGGCAAAGGGAGCAGGGGCAGGAGGATAGCTTGCTTGGGCAGGCACTGTGAGTGGTGCAGTTGGGAGTTGGGGAAGGGCCAAGAGTGTGAGGAAGGTGGCTCAGAATGGGCTGCTGGAGCTGTGGTTAGAAGCAGTGTGACAACTGGGACCAGAAGTGGGGGGCAGATAGCTGATCACAGCCTAGCAAGAGCACTTACAGGGTCTGTCCTAGATTTTACTAATACAGTAAAAAATAGAAAAGGATAGAAAATGTCAGGGCATTGCACAAAATTAGAGTATGTATTAAATCATGGAATTTTCTTACATAGATAATGAATACTTGATCATGGTATGCATTTAAACGTTTGGTGGTCATATGGGGGATTGAAGCCAGCTTTGCTGGACCACTGAGCCATGTCTCCCTCCAGCCCATTATATTTTTTGAGACGTGGCCTCACTAACTTGCTCAGCCTGGACTCCAATTTGTAATCTCCTTGCCTCAGCCTCCTGAGTAGTTTGAAACACACATAGGTGCCACTATATCCAGCTTAGATTATTTTGTATAATGGTAAAATACATATGGGTTTGTATATTCATTATCCTAAATGTATGGGGCCACAAGTTTTATGGATTTGGGGGGAAATTTTTAAAGTATTTTGGGAAAATTTGCATTGTATGTAAAAAGATATCTTGGAAAGGTACCCAAATTTAAACATGAAATTTTTATTTATGTTTATTGTTTTATTTTCTGAGACAGGGTTTTAATATGTAGTCTAGTCTTTTTTTTTTAGAAAATGATTTATATTTTTTTCTAAGGATATACTTAAGTTTATATTTTAAAGTTGATGATGAAATCTCAGATTTATATAACATTTTATATCCATGTTTTTATTTATTTATTTAGTCTTTTTGAAACAGGGTCTCACTGTGCAGTTCAGACTGGCCTTGAGCTCATTTTTGTAGGCCAGGCTGGCCTCGAACTTGCACTGATCCTCTTGCCTCAGCCTCCCAAGTGCTGGGATTACAGGCGTGCACCACCATGCCCAGCCTACACTCAGGTTTTTTTTTTTTTTTGGTGGGACTGGGGTTTGAACTCATGACCTTGCACTCGCCAGGCAGGCACTTGTGCCACGGAGCTATCTCCCCAACCCCCACATCCAGGTTTTTAGAAAACAAGAACATCAATATATTGGGACCAGTGGAGAAGAAAATTATAGTATTTTATCAAGAAATAATAAATTCTTGGGTCTGGCGAGATGGCTCAGCACTCTAAAGCACCTGCTTAGGCAACTGCAGGGACTGCGGTTGGATCCCCAGCACCACAAGCTGCACTAGCCCCGCCCCCAGGGCAGGCCATAATTAAAAAAAAATAATAATAATAAATTATTGACATAATCAGGAGCACATTCTATGGAATTACATTTAGTGAACTAATGTTACATAAATAGACTGCAAAATAATCACAAAGCATATTATGAATTTGTATTTCCGGGAACATAAAAGCTAATTTGGGGGCCCGGGAGGTAGCTCAATGGAATAAGTGCTTCCCTGACAAGCACAAGGTCCTGAGTTCAATCCCTGGTACTGTGGGGGGAAAAAAAAGCTTATTTGGAGGACAGACACCTTGCTGAGAATATGAAAGTTCATGTAAAGTCCTTAACTATAAAGAACACTTTTTTTTTTGAAGTTTTTGTGATGCATTATCATTAACCAGTCATTCACTATTAAACTTAAATGGCTAATTGGGAGAAACAGTTCTGAGACTTCTGCCACTGATTAAGATGGGGGTGGCAGCTGTTAGGAGTAATATTCATTTAGCCTTCTGAGCTTTCTGGGCAGACCTTGCCAGCTCCAGCAACCTTCTTGTCCACAGCTTTGATGACACCCACAGCAACTGTCTGTCTCATATCTCGAACAGTGAAATGACCCAGAGGTGGGTAGTCAGAGAAGCTGTCCGTACGCATGAGCTTGCCTGGAACCATGCCAACAATGGCAACATCACCAGATTTCAAAAACTTGGGCCCGTCTTCCAGCTTCTTACCAGACCGGCAATCAATCTTTTCTTTCAGCTCAGCAAACTGGCAAGCAATGTGAGCTGTGTGACAATCCAGGACAGGGGCATAGCCAGCACTGATCTGGCCGGGATGGTTCAGGATAATCACCTGAGCAGTGAAGCCAAGTCATTTTTGCTGTCACTGGCAACATTGCCACAGCGAACATCTTTTTTTTTTTCTTTTTTAATTTTTAATTTTTTTTACGGCGGACATCTTTGACAGACATGTTCTTGATGTTAAAACCCACACTGTCCCCAGGAAGAGCTTCACTCAAAGCTTCATGGTGCATTTCAACAGACTTGACTTCAGTTGTGACATTGACTGGAGAAAAGGTGACCACCATGCCGGGTTTGAGAACACCAGTCTCCACTCAGTCCACACCACCAATTTTGTAGACATCCTGGAGGGGCAGCTGCAAAGGCTTGTCAGTTGGGCGAGTGGGTAGAAGGATGTAATCCAAAGCTTCAAGCAGGGTGGTTCCGCTGGCATTGCCATCTTTACAGGTGACCTTCCATCCTTTGAACCAAGGCATGTTAGCAGTTGGCTCCAGCATGTTGTCACCATTCCAACTAGAAATTGGCACAAAAGCTACAGTCAGGATTGTAGCTGATTTTCTTAATGTAGCTGCTGACTTCCTTAACAATTTCCTCATATCTCTTCTGGCTGTAGGGTGGCTCCATGGATCCATTTTGTTAACACCGACAATTAGTTGTTTCACACCAAGTGTGTAAGCCAGAAGGGCATGCTCACGGGTCTGCCCGTTCTTGGAGATACCAGCTTCAAATTCACCAACACCAGCAGCAACAATCAGGGCAGCACAGCCTGAGATGTGCCTGTAATCATGTTTTTGATGAAGTCTCTGTGTCCAGGGGCATTAATGATGGTCACATAATACCTGCTGGTCTCAAATTTCCACAGGGAGATGTCAAGGGTGATACCACGCTCACGCTTGTCCAAGACCCAGGCATAGTTGAAGGAACCCTTCCCCATCTCAGCAGCCTCCTTCTGAATTTTTTCAATGGTTCTTTTGTTGATGCCACCACATTTGTAGATCAGATGGGTGGTGGTGGTGGACTTGCCGGAGTCCATGTGTTGGATGACGACGATGTTAAGGTGAGTCTTTTCCTTTCTCATGTTGGCTTTAATTTAGTGGTGGTTTTCGCTACACCTGTGCTCTCGCGGCAAACGTGATGCGAAAAAGCAAAAGAACAATTGTGAGCCCGCAAGATCGCTCAGGAATCTAAAGCATCTGCTTAGGCAAGCTTAGGCAACCATAGGGACCATGGCTCGATCCCCAGCACCACATGCTGTGCCAGCCCCACCCCCAGGGCAGGCTGAGCTGGCCATAACATAAAACTTAAAAAACAAAAGAAAAAAACAGTCTTCTAAAAGATGAAAAAGAAAGAACATCTGTATAGTCAAATGTTAACTTATTTCACTGTTTTTTAAATTTTATTTTAGGAAAAGGTCTACAGGGTGTTCAGGGTCTCACTACTAGATCAGACTTGTAGTGATCCACCTGTTTACAGCCTCCCAAGAGCTGGGATTACAGGCTGCACCACCATGCCCAGTCTCAATTGCTGTCTCAGTGCACCCGGGGTGGGGCGGCAAGGCAGGCCAGGGAATCAAACTCATTTCACTTTTGTATTAGTAACAAATTAATATTCATACAGTGTTCCTGAATAGGTATATGCAGGAAGCCAGGAAATTGATCAAGTGTGTGTAGGTGGGACTGGGCCTCAGTGCCTAAAGCATACAAGCTACCCTAGTGCTGAGAAAAACATCCTGTCTGGTTCAGGCCAGCTATTAGTCGCTAAGCAACCTTGTGGCATGTGATACAAACCTTGCAAAAGTATAAATAAAGGATCCTTTTTGTGTGAGTTGAGTTACTCTTGCCCATCAGGTAGACTGACAACCACCTAGCCCAACTATTCGTCTTCTTTTCTATCTTTCTCATTCCTACCGCCGTGTCTCCCCAGTGTTGAACCATTTGCAGTAAGACCAATGGATCCATACAGGTATAAAAAACTACTTGATATTATTTTGCTTTAAAAATACTATTTAATAAATTATAGCCCCAAAAGTATAATGGAAAAGTACATAAGGTCAGGGAGGAAAAAAGCTTGCACCCATTTTTTGGTATGTCTTGAGTCTCATTTTTATTTATAAGATTATGATTTTTATTGTAGTTTAAAGTTGACAACATATTAACAAATTATTGTTGATATAGGCTTTTCTCTTTTTTTATTTTAGGACAGGGTCTACAGGGTCTCACCATATAGGTGGATTTGTAATGATCTGCCTATGTTCAGCCTCCCAAGCCCTGTGATTATAGATGTGTGCCACCATGCCCAGTCTCGATAGCTGTGTCTTCAAGCCCTGGGGGCAGGGCCGGCACACTAGGCTGGGGATAGAACCCCCAGCCCCTGCATCTGCTTAAGCAGGCACTTTAATCTGCTGAAGTATTTGGCAGGCCCTTTTATTTATTTTATTTTTATTTTTTCTGTATTATGGCAGGCTCAGCCTGCCCTGGGAGTGGGGCTGGCGCAGTATGTGGTGCCGGGGAT
>PVKN010003390.1:0-37478 GCA_004027915.1 Capromys pilorides | reverse complement strand
TTTTTTTTTTTTTTTTTTTTTTTTTTTTTTTTTTTTTTTTTTTTTTTTTTTTTTTTTTTTGAGACAGGGTCTCACTGTGCAGTTCAGGCTGGCATTAGGCTCACTTTTGTAGCTCAGGCTGGTCTCAGACTCACATTGATCCTTCTGCCTCAGCCTCCCAAGTGCTGGGATTACAGGTGTGCATCACCATACCCGGCTTCTAGTTGTTGTTAAGAGATCTTTTCTTACCTCTTCACTAGTTGCAATGGTGTCTTTAAGGTCTGAAAGTCTATTTTCACTTTCACTGAAACAGTTTTGCCAGCTTGCAATTGAAGTTTTAAGTTCCTGTATAGCATTTTGAATCTGCTTCATACATTCTATTACTTTCTTATATTGCTCATCCAAAGATTCCATCATTCTTTATTCTCTATTTTTTTTTTATCAGTGTCTTCTTTAGAAGCACTTAGTACTTTTATTACAGGTATTATTTCTTTTTTTACTTCAGAAATTATTTCTGATCTGATTTCCTCTATACCTTTCTACAGTTGTTTCTTTATTTTGGATGCTATTATGTCAGAGATTTCAGGTGTGTGATTTCCAATTTCTTCTATGCTGTTGTCTCTTGCATTTGCTCTGGGTGGGATCCGGGCCTGAGAGCATGGTTTGCTCCTTGTCTTTGTCGTTTTGTATAGCCCTGCCTTCTGACCTTTGGCATAGAGCTTTTTTAGAGCTCTTACCTTAGCACTAGATCTGGATCTACCAAGTTCGAACTCATCCAGTTGGGTATGGCTTGGGTCTGGCTGCTGAGCTCCACTTCTTCCTGCTGTGGCCCTTGGAAGCAAACCTGCTGTGCCATTCTGGCAAGAACTTCTGCTCCTGGATCAGCTGGGTAGGTCTTGTCTCTAGCCTCTCTGCAGGGAGTTCTGTGGCAGTTTTCCACACTGGGCCTGTCTGATGGATGAAGTTCCACTCACATGCCGGCCTTTGTTGCTGGGTTCAATGAGTTTCCAGCAGGCCCAGGACGGTCTCATTCACAAGCCGGGCCTGGTTGCTGGGTAACAGGCCAGGCTTTCCTGTTCCCCCGTTGTGTGCATGTGCGCATTCGTTCATTCTATACAGACGTCCAGAGCGACTGCACTAGAGCCAGAGAACCAACAGGAACAAGAAGAGACTCTGGCCTGAGAGGGTCCTAAGCGTGGACACCTGGCTCTGCCGCAGCATCAGGACAGCAGACATGGTCAGCCCGGTGGTGCATACCTGTCACCCACCTCTCGGGAAGCCAAGACAGAAAGGCTGTGGAGGGACTCAAAGAAATAATAAAACAAGAGCCAGGAATGCAGCTCGGCGCTGAGCCCTGGGCTTAGTCCCTGCTACTACCAAAAAAGGGCCAAGGTGCAAAGTCCCTTGGTGTGACCGCTGCCTGGGGACAGAAGACCTTGGGGAGATCATTTTCAGGGTGTAGAGGCTAAGACAGAGTAGGACTGGGGATGAGAAAAAGGCAATTTAGGTAACTGACCTGAAGAGACAGGTCCTCGTACCACAGGAGGAACCAAGCAGGGAACTGTCACAGCGGGGCCACAAGCGGCCCCTGGCAGAGCATCTGGGTGCTGCGCAGAAGGCCAGCACCTCACAGTGCGGTGCTGGCCGGAGGTGCGTGCCTTCAGGGTAGTCACAAGGGCAGGGCACATCCGGCATGTGGGGCAGTCTGTGGGGCAAGGACCTAGGCTTTCCAGAAAGGTCATATCAGGAGTGAGGGGACAGGTGGGTGTTGGGGTGTGTGGGGAGCTCCTGCCCCCAATGCAGTGGCCAAACAGAACCGTGGGACCTTGGTGGTCCTGATGTTTTGAGAGGTGTGAGAGAGCTGCTTGGGAAAAGCTGAGGGAACGTGTCGAGATGGCGTGTGCATCAGATGGCGTTGTGGAGCAGTCCAGAGGTGCTTAGTGACGCGGTGACCCCGTGGCTCTGCAAGAGACGGCCTCGAGTGTGGAGATGGGCCCTGCTATGTGCAGGACTGTGTCCCACGACCTCCCCTCCAATGGCTCAGGAAACGGCTTCATATAAATGCAGAGAGCTCAGTACATGGCAACGGGTTAAAAAAGGACAGGTTTAGGTGAAGTTCTTTTTTTTTTAATTTTTATTTTATTATTATTTTTTTAAACCTCATTTATTTATTTGTGTTATGGCTGGCGCAGCCTGCCCTGGGGGTGGGGCTGGTGCAGCCTGTGGTGCCTGGGATCGAGCTGCAGTCCCCGCAGTTGCCTAAGTCTTCCTAGGCGGGCACTTTACACCGCTGAGCCATCTCACTGGCCCGGGTGAAGTTCTTTTAATTTTTATTTTTTGCACTCTGGGGATTGAAGTTGGGGGTTTGGCACTGAGTTTAATTTCTATTTTCAGACAGAAGGTGGCCGAGTTCCTAAGTTGTCCAACCTGGTGCTTCTTTACTAGTCTTTGAACTCTTCTGTGGTGTTGAAGTTTTTCATATTAAGCCACAGGAGGTTGTGTTTGGGTCAGAGACTGGCGAGTGACCACAGGGCTCAGGGTGTGTCCCGGAGTGACAGCACGCCTCCCGCAGCCGGCCCTTGGGTGCTGCACCCTCGGAGCCTTCCCAGACGGTCTGCAGCTCAGCGCTTCTGATGAGACGGGCCCGTGCTGGGCCAGCGAGGCGCCGGGGCCAGTGATGGGAACCACATTGGCCGGGTGTGGGGGGCCCCACCCCGACGCAGCCCGGTGCGAGCCAGCAACTGGAACGCATTATATGTGCGTTCATGCTTGTTAAACTGCCTCGGCGCGGCGAGTGAACCTCGTAACCTGAGCTCCCCAGCGGCGCCCTGGCGGCAGAGCTGGGTCCGCCTCGTCCCCATGCCCGTCTGTCGGAGGTTTATGGCCGCGGCAACGCACATTCAGCATGAGCCGAAAGGTGAAAAACTCCTGCAGACTGTAAAGGCAGACGTTTCTCTTTACAGTTTTCCAGGGAGCTAGCGTTTGGGAATCAAACCATCTCTGCCCCTTCTGCTTTCCGAACCTTTGGCCAGGGCCCCCCAGCTCCCGCTCCCACTCCCATCCCAAGCCCCTGCACCTCCCGCTCAGACCACAATCCGGTCAAACCCAGAAGCTGGCGCGTTCTGTGGCTGAAAGACTCTCTTCTGCCAGGCAGTCTTGTTTCCAAGTTCGAGCCCTGAAGCTGTGAAGCTGTGTGGCCTTGGACAAGTGGCTTGCCCTCTCTGGGCTTCTGCCTCTTGGCTATTTACAGGCAGTGTTTGTTGGCATATCGCCCATCCCATCCCAACCTGTGGTGTTGAATGTATGGGCCCTTACACACCCGGAGTGCTCTGTCAGCATCTTCTTATTACCTCAGAGAATGTCAAATACATAAGAGTTTTGTAGAAAACAGTTGACTTATTGGATCACGAAGAAATTTATCTACAGTTATTCTTGTTTTATGTGAAAGGCAGCCAAACCACAGCTCTTATCAGAAAAGAAATCATACGGAAAGTCACCGGGAAGGAATTTGTTTTCATCCTTGCATTAGGATTTGGGGTAGAAACGGAGGGGAGGCTTTGGAATCAGCTGGGCCTCAGCTCAGATTCCAGCTCTGCCCCTCACCAGCAGGTCGGCAGAGCTCTGAGCCCTGGTGGCTTCACCACGCAGCAGACGTGGCTGCAGCAGCCCCGCGGGACAAGGCCAGGTGGCGGCGCGCCTTCCGGAAGGACCTAGCAGGTGGCCCACGGTGGATGCACAGAGCTGGCGTCAGCGCTGCATCGGGGCGGGAAGGCTCCTGAGTTCTGGGCCTGTCTCTCACAGCTGTTTTGGGCCCCGGGATGCCAGCTGACACAGCAGGCACTGCCAGCAGGACTTCCGCTGCGGCAAGAGCGCGCTGCGGCTTTGCCCAGTGAGGCTGGTCTCTTGGGCTGCTGGGGCCTCTGCAGGAGAGGCTGAGGATATTATCCAGAATGAGGCAGCCGCCCAGCCACGGTAAGGCTTGGCCCCCAGACGTGGCCCGGTGGGTAAGACCATCCTCAGCGGACTTCCCTAGCAAACACAGGAGAGGTCGGCGGGCCAGAACCCGGTACGCGTTCATTTCCAGCAGAGGGGGGCCCCCGAGAGCAGGATGGCTGCTGTGCGCATGCGTCCTGCACGCTGCGCGCCTCCACCGGCGACTCCGCTCCCAGCCCCTGCGCTGTGCTCGCTGGCGGGCTGGCGCTGCTCCGAGTCCTTGCGCCTCCAGAGCCTCCTGGGCCTTATTCCTGGAGATGAGGACACCTGTCCTGGCAGCCTCTCAGCCTGGCCGTGGCTTCTGTGAGGACAGGCGCAGGCAGGTGGTCTCGCGGGCGCGCCCTGCAGGGAGGGAGGCTCCCCCAGAGGTGAGTACCTCTCTGCACCAGGCGTCGTGCCCAGCAGCTGTGTGCAGACAGAACAATGTGACTAAAATCCCTCGTAAGTAGGCCGTTTGGTAAATTGAAGCCCCTTAAGTACAGGATCAGAGCTAGAACTAACATTTCCTTAGCACCTGCCTCTCTTAATTCTAACTTTTGCAGCTGAACTGTGTACTTTTAGTTGTTAACATAGCACACCTGGATCATCAAGGCTACCCAACAGGTGTTCACTATCGCTAAAGATTTAGGTGACGGAGGCTGAGGCCGGTGGATCCCAAATTTCAGCCCAATGTTAGCAGTTTAGTATATTGCAAGATCCTGTCCTTATGAAAATGGCTGGGCATGGCTCTGTACAAAAGCCCTGGGCTCCATCCCTAATATTGGAAGAAAAAAAATTCTAGGAGTGCTACAAAAATAAAACAAAAACTTCATGTGCCTCAAAAAATGCCTCCCTGTGGCAGATGAGAATTTATGACCGGTGATTAACTGGTACCTCTGCTGAGGTGAACTTCTCGTGGTGAGGCCGAGGAAGTCACACTTAAAGCAGCCAACGCAGGGAGGAGAGTGCTGGTCTTGCTTCCCGCCCATTTGCAGGCCAGGGTCAGCATGTCCACCTCTGCCTTCCTCGGGCTAAGGACTTGCGACGTACCCCACCCCACCCCACCCCAGGGTGTCCTTAAGAGTCAGGATTCTTTACGAACTGCCTGGAGCTTCAGAACATACCTGCTCTGGGACTGGAAAATTGCCTAAACCTTGGAGGATGAAGTCACCCCTGTGCAGGGTTCCCAGCCTGGCCTCCTCCAGGCCACCAGCAGCCAGCAGACTAGGAAGGGCTCAGTGCTTGCAGGACCTCCAGCAAAGCACCCTCCTCCCGCAGCGGCCCCAGAGGGAAGGGACGCTGCTTGAAGGCTCGCAGGACCTTGCACCAACCCGAGGGGAGAGCTTCTCCACAGGGGAGGGCCACACCTCTCGGGAGCCCTGAGCTCGCCCACCTCCCTGGGACTCTCCGGAGAGCAGGGGTTGGAGCCAGCTAGAAGTGACTCCGGATAACATCTCCTCTGCGTGGCCGCACAGCACAGCAGTTGCTCTTTCTACCTGAACCTTATTTTCGCCTTTTGGAAAGTAGGGATAACTCTTACCCTGGTGTTTGGATTATGTTGTGAGTGGGGGAAGCGGAAGGACTTGCTCCTGTGACCCCAGGCTCCTCAAGGGCCAGCTGTGGCTTGGAGCTCTGAGGAGGGGGTTAGGTCCAGCTGTACCCCAGGGTGGCTTCCGAATGTTAACCCCACTTTCCTCCCCTCTAAAGCACCTCATCAAAATAAATAAATAAGTAAGTAAGTAAGTAAACAAAGCACCTCCTCTTGCCAAGTCTCCCGCTGCTAAGGGATGAGAATAACTACAAAGAAGGCCCAAAGGATCTGATGAGGTCCTGAGGTCAGAAGCATCAAGCACAGACCCAGCACACAGTAGGTACTCAGAAAATGCAGAATCTTACAGAAAAGGAACCTGATGAAAGGCAGGCCAGGAATGTAGCCTGTGTCCTGTCAGAGGCCACTCCTGCCCATCCAGGGCAGCTTTGCCAGGTAACAGTGAGTCGGGGCTGCCTGGGAACCCTGCTCTGGGTTGTATGACGCACCGCGTGGGCCCCAGAGCCAGTGGCTGGTCCCCAAGTGCATTCCATCCAGCACCCAGCACCCGCTTCTGGTGGATGCCCAGCTGGCACTCTGCCAGCGTGTGTCCCTGCTGCCCAGTGCAGGCGCCAGGCTGCCTCTGAGTCCCAGCCCTGAATGGTGCTGCCGGCCCAGCTCAGAGCAGTCCTGTCCTTGTGCTGCTGCCCCTACCTGCACCTGATACACCTCACCTCAGATGGGAACAGCCCAACCTTCCAGCGCTGGGGGCCACATACTGCTCCCAAGGCTCCCCCACCCCCAGGCCCTTACCACTGTCCCCAGAGCACCCTTGCTAGACATATCAGGTGAAATGTGTGTTCTTGTCCCTGGCCTCCCTTCATCTTCACAGCAATTCTGGACACTAGCTTGCTTCCCCTTGTACTGATGAGGCCACTGAGGCACAGAGATCGTGCAGTTGGCCTAACTAAGCTCAGGCAGCCAACATCGAGCAGGCCCCTGACTCCCAGCAGGAGCTCCTTGGGCACTGACACAGGATGCACGTCTGCTCTCCCACGTGACAAAGTGAGGCAATTTGTGACCTTCTTCAGGTGAATCCTCCACGCATAGGGTCTCAGGCAAAGACAGCCCTTGTTTTCTCAGAGAAGAGCCTGAGGGCAATTTTTAGTAGGCTGAGGGCCAGCTGCAGAGATTGGTGTGAGCGCTTGGTTTGTCAGAAGGATAATCTCCCCACACCTGTGCCAGGGAAACACAATCCAGGACTCTGAGATGCACTTTCGTCTGTCACCAGGGTGTCCCCAGAGTGACCTGCCCAGGATGACCAGGTTGCTAGGACTCAGGTTACAGGCCCATTCTCAGGACCCTTGAATCTCAACAATGCCTGCCTGTTCTTCGGAACTGCATCTCCCAGGAGGAATGTTAATGGCAGGCTGGCTCTAGGGAGTGGCAGGAGGAGAGTGACAGCCTCAGGCTGCCTCTTGAGCGGGGGGCCACCGGGAAGGTCTGCTGTTCCTTCCAAGGCGCCTGTCAGCCATCCCAGGAAAAGGGCTCGCAGTCCCTTCTTCCTAGACCAGAGCATTGCTCCTAAAGGGGAAGTGGTCCTGCTTTTAATCTGGGACTTACCTAGTCCTTGGAAGAAATTGCAGTTCAGCTTGAGAAATGTTTTCAAAAATTAGAAAAACTGAAACCACCTTTGATATATGTTGATAAGTGGGTACAAGAACATAATCTTCTGTCCATATGACGAAGTTTTAAGTACCTATTAAAATCATGTTTTCTAGTAATATTGATGTTGATAGATACTAAAAAGCTCATCTAACACTAAATGGAAATTGGATGGAATTGGTATGCCCAATCCAAACTGAACTTGAGAAGTATATTCTTATGCACCTGGAAGATTAGAATGCAACATTCCAAGAGCATTGGTTGTGGTTATTACCGAGTATTTTGCTGCAATAGATTTTTTTTCCTTTGTACTTTTATTTATATATCTTCTGGTGAAAACATGCTGCTTTTGACTTTTAAAAACTTAGTTTCTTTCCCTTCTACTATATAAATCAACCTGTGCTAGGTGCTGGGCTAAGAGGTTTAAAGGAACATAATCCCAGCCCTCTCTGAGCTCGTGGCCCGGCAGGGTGTAACAATGAGTGAGCAGATCACAACATACACTGTTTTTGACAACAGTAGAGATCACCTGACATATGTGTTAAAGGCTTTGGATTGTCCTGAATACTTTATGCGTGTGAACATTTAAAACTGGAAGCCGTGTCACAGTTGACACGGCTAGTGTGGACCACCACGCGGAGCGGGAGAAACTGATCTTCTCTGTAGGGTCAGGAAGGCTGTCGCAAGAGCGACGTGCTTATCTGACTATGACAACGTAAGGGAATTCTCCAAGCAGACAGACCAGAGAAAAGACTTTTAGGTATAGGAATCACAGGGACAAAGACACCCCAACAGCGCGGCATTGTTGAAAGAAGGTGCTGGCATGCGCTCCTTCCTCCCTATAGATCCTAGAAGGTCTTCGGGCTGCTTTCTGACAGGCCTAGAAGAGCGTGCTGTGAATGCTGCGAGGGCTTCCTCCCGGCCGCAGTGAGCCCTGGGGGGCACCGCCCCGGCAGCTCCACAGCGGAGAGAGATCCTTCTGGACTTCTGAACCCCATATGAGTGCAGCCATCTGCCGAGAGGCTAGAAGTCCTCTGGAGACTGAGAGCTGGGAAAACTTCATCTATGTCCCAGATGAAGTAGCAGAGATGGAGAAAGGAAAGCACAGAGGCCACAGAAATGGGTGATTTCCATTGTGCTATCTGTTTGCGGAAAGTCGCCATAGCCACATGGAATCCAGTTTGGAAAAAGACGCATGCGCAAAAGTGTGTGCACCTGGACCACGAGCCGGCCGCTGCCAGCTATAGAGCTGGGACGTCCAGATGGGCTTCCGGTCGTCCATGCGGTTTCTGCGCTTAGTCTGAACCACTTCTGGTTTTGCCGTAAAGACCAGGGAAAGTCTTGGATGGGAAGCTGTTGGTGCTCACATTCAAGCCTGGTTGGAACTGTATTTGTTCTAGAAGTTCAGGCGCCATAGCCCGACAACGTGCTGGACAGCCAGGGTAACGTGTGGTTTCACTTGCCACGCCTTTAGACTGCCAGGTGGTGGTTCGCTGGGCTTGACACTTGGCTCTAAAGCGACAACCAGAACTATGTGACAGCTCTCATCTCTTAGTCCAACATTGTTCTCCCTATTAGGATGACAAATAGAGGGCAAGTTTCCTTCTGTTATCTTTATTATTGGCTTTTTAAACTTAACTGTGAAGTGCAGAAGTCTGGGAAGCCCTGAGCCCATGCAGTATCGATCCGGACTTGGTGCTGTATTCTGGGAGAGATGCAAGGATGAGTCAGACGTGGCCTTTAGAGACAGATGATCTTGGACATCAAACATAGGCGGTGATGAATATCATTTGAGAAAAGATGGATGTTATCTCTGAGAGGCCTGGGGAATTCTTTGTACGACTTTTGCAAAGGTAGTTGACTCTAAAGTTATTTCAGAATAAAAACTGAAGGAAAAAAAAGAAACCTCAAGTGAATGTCAGGGGCCAGAAGGTAGAAAACAGAAAGAAATAGCCTGGCTTGTCATTTAAAACTGTGCTAGGCAGAGTCCTGAAGACCAAGCTAAAGAGTTCATGCTTCCTTCTGTAGACAGTGTGCAGCCGTAGGAAGGTTTTTTTTTTTAAGTTTTTGATTAAAGCTAAAATATAGTCAGATACCCCACTAGAAAAAATCACCTGACAACTGGGGAGATAGCTCTGTAGAATAAGCACCTGCCTGGCAAGCACAGGGTCCTTTCAATTCCCAATACTGGAAAAAAAAAAAAAAAAAGTGAGAAAGAAAAATCACTTGATAATCAGGGTAAAGACTGTGATAGAGAAGAGCACTTGGGGGGCTGAGATAACCCCGGGAGGGAGGATGAGCTGTAATGTGCCTGTAAGCTGTAGCCCTGGCTGCTGCTGGGGGGTCCAGGTGCTGCTCGGGTGGGGCTGCCCTGGACACATGGCTGTAGGCAGTGTTAGGGTCGTGGAGGTTCCTCCTTGCAGGCGCTCCTGGAGGCGTTACCTTCTAAGTAGTGGGAACTGAGACGCTGGGCAGAGATCTCTCGCGCCCCTTCGCAGACTCTTTGGACCATACATTTTCCTAAGTGTGTCCCATGAGCTTATATTCAGAAGGACATACTTCAGAAGGAGCCGGTTGGAGCTGAGAGGAGGAGGAGCAGGCATTTCACCCACAAGCCCTTGTTTTTACGTGTTGCAAACAGGAAACCATGGCTCATGTGGCAACCCATGTCTGTAATCCCGGCTGTTCGGGAGGCTGAGGAGAAGAAAGTTGGGGGCCAGCCTGGGCAACTCAGAGGGACGCTGTCTGGAAAATAAAAATAAACTTTGTAAAGGACCGGAGATAGAGTGTAGTGGTAGAAAACCTCTAGGGTCGATCCCCAGTAATGCACACTCAGGAAAATCTCAAATCCCTTTTCCTGAAGCTCGTTGGGAGTGGGGTGCCCACCAGCCCCCAGCTTCTTGCCTCTGCAATGTGAGCACCCAGGTTTAGACCTGCCTGGGCTTGTTGCCTGTCTCAGGCACAGGTAACAAGAGACCAAGAACACCAGAGATACCTGAACCACATTTCCAACCCAATTTTTATTATTGTTTTACATTTTATATTTTTATTTTTTAAAGAGTACAAATTAAAATTAAAACAAAAAGTTACAAGAACTACATAATTTCACTTAACAAATACAAATTTCACAGTATTTGTTGTAGTGCATATTGTTGTCTTCCAACCAGTTATTCATATTACTATATATATGCATGTAAAGTTGAAAGAAGAAAGGAAACAAATGTATAAGAAATTAAGAAGGGAAAAAGTGCAATTGAAAAACAAATTAAGCATTATCTGCTCCTTTCCATAGACCAGCAGAAATGCACAGTATAGCTGTCCAAACCAACCCAATTTTTAAAAATTGCAACGAGAAATAATTTGATGTTTTTCTAAGAAGGGAAGTATTTTTAAAAGATTCTTGAAATGTCATTTTCCAAATGAGTAAGTTCCTTAATGAGCCTCCTTTTTCCATCTGAGTGGACATCCATGGTAACTTTTCATCACTGTCCCCTTCTCAACGAGCCCCATCTTGGCTTTGCCCTGTGCCGTCGTGGCTGGTGAGGGTCACCCCTGCTGCTCCCCTCACACCTTCCCACTCTGGCATGTCGCCTTGCTGGCCCCACCGCAATCTTCAAGTTTGTCAGCGCTCGCACGCAGCTCATCAGGGCTTCTGCTTGTTGCTCCAGTAGCTCCTACCAGTGTGACCTTGAGCCAGTGGTTCAGCTCTCACCTGTGGTGTAGGCGCACTGCGGTGATGGGCACCATGGACGCTAGGTGCGTGGAGATGCTCTTCTGGGGTCTCTTTCTGGTCACTCATGCTGTGCTCTGTGCCTGTGACCTCCTCAGCAGCCCTTGTGGTGTGAGCACAGGCACGGACCCTCCCACTGCCATTCACCCAATAAAAAAATATCCAGTAGGTGGCTAATCGCACTCTGAAAGATCTTTACTTATTTTCTCTCTTTGCCTTCTTTTCAATAAAAACACTCATCGTGATAATAACAATAAGCTAGAAGCGGTCCTGAGAGGGCGCGCTTACTGCTCCCAGTTTGTCAAGGCGGAAAATGGGGCTCAGACTGAAGGTCTATTCAATTGAGACCATCCTGGCTTCCAAGTCCGCCTTCTGTGGTCCTGCATCGAATGACAAGATCCACTGCTCCCGTCACTCTCCAGTCACCTCAACACGGATTGCCACCTGCTGGGTGCCCGACATGTGACGCAGTCCGGCTTCCGGAGCTCATGTCATCAAAGGAGCAGAACCCTAGGCATGAAGCCTGCAGGCAGCCCTGCGATGCCTCCTCACTTGGCCCTCCTGAGAGGCGAGCTGCTAGGTCAAGTCCTACAGATGATGCCACAGAACTGTAACTCAAAGGGGCTTTAGAAGCCTCACTGTAAAACCCCAGCTCTGTAAGGGGAAAACACGTCACGTCAAGGACCCCGGACGACCTGCTGGAGGAAAAGATCTGCCCAACTATTGTAGAACTAGGATCCAGCTCCTTTACCTCCCGCCTAGAATTTCAGGAATACATTTACCGTTTTCTACAGATAATGTATTTCTTTGATGTGCGTGTCCAAGGGACGGCTCCCCTCCTGAAGCTCGCCTGCCTGTGGTGGCGTTGTCATTATAGTTAGCGTTATGACACTGCTCTAGAACCCTGGATGTGTGCGTGTAGGAGAGTTTGTTTCTTACTCTGGCCCAAACAGCTTTCTTTGACCCCAGTTTGTGAGCTGGCTTCCAACCTTCAGAATCACTGTCCTGCTTTTCTTTTTTTTTTTTTTTTTTTAATTTTTTTTTTTTTTTAAATTTTATTTGTTCGCTTGTTGTGTTTGTTTCTTTCTTTATTTATTTATTTTGTGGCTGGCTCAGCCTGCCCTGGTGGTGGCGCTGGTGCAGCATGTGGTGCTGGGGATCGAACCGCAGTCCCTGCAGTTGCCTGAGCTTTCCTAAGCAGGCACTTTAGACCACTGAACCATCTCGCTGGCCCCTGCTTTTCTTTTTTTTACACGCATAAAATCACAGAGCAAGCTGGGGGAGCAGTGCAGCCGAGCACGTTTTCGGGTGATTATCTTTGGCCCTCTTCATTTCCTTGAGCCTGTTTCCCCACCGGTAGAGCAGGCACGATGCAGTAACGAGTCCCGTAGAGTTGCCACAAGGGAGTAGAATGCGTCGGGAGCTTAACGGCTGCTCCGCCGCCTTCGTTCCCTCCTTTCTTGCCAAATGTTCCAGAAACTCTTAAAGTTGCACACTTCCACACTCACAAGTGCACAAAATAATGAAGTAGAACCAAAGTAAGTGTCGGTCGTGGAACACAGCTCCCGCCTGCACCGTAAATCAGAAGTTCTTCCACTCGGAGAAAAAAAAAAAAAGCCCACGTAGAGTAGGCCTAGTTTCTAGTTTCTTCCTCCCAGGAGTATAAAGAAGGCTTTCACACAGGCATAACTCATATCATGTCCAGATCTTGGACTGTAGCACCTCATGAAAACTATTAACACATCTCCCACCGCCTGCTTTATGAACTCATATAAAAGCGGGTCAGGTGAGTACGCTGGAGGTAATGGCTGAATCCCCCAAGTGCGTGAAACCTGACCTCGTGCGATGCAATTGTTTCAAATTCACTCCGGAAAGAGATGCAGGAGCGCTCGTACCCACTCTGCCCACTGCTTGGGCACTGGAGGAAGCCTTCCAGCCCCTCCAGGCCCTTCCTCCTCTTTGCTTTGAACGACAGAGGGGGGCCCAGCCCGCCACGGTAGTACACAGGGGTACACAGGTGGGGTTACCTGTCCCCAACCCCGGTTGCTCATGTTCCCCAATGTACTCCCCTGGCTTCCACCTGAGACCTAGCACTTGATAAACCCAGCGCAGTGTTCTAAGGGAGTAGAGGCTGCAGAATCCCATTGCATATAGCAGGCTTGGAGAGTATTTTTTTATGTCTAGCCTGAGGCTTGAATAAAAGTTACAAACAGCACTGAAGTCCAAACCAAGAAGGAAAATGTGGGCGGCCAACCTTGTAACCTTAGCTAATCTTTAATTATGCTTTAATTGAGGATCTATGAAGTAGATAGAGGAAGAGGAATAATAATATGTTGAGCTTATACAGCATGTTAATTTCCCAAACCCCTTCGTGTATGTTATAATAGTAATCGCTGCCATTTACTGAGCTCCAGCGGGGTACAGAGCTCTAGGTAAGTTCCTTACCCAGGCAGAAAGCAATTAACCAGGGTGAGTGGTGGGGCGTCCAGCGGTGGCACAGAGCACAGGCTAAGTTTTGCATGCTCCTGGCCTACGGGAGACATCATTTTCCCCTAAAAGACCTCAGAGCCCAACAACTCCTTTGCCTGGATGAGGAAACTGGGTTGTAGTATTCGACCTTGGCCTGCTCCTGTCCCGTGTCTGATTTCTCAGCATCAGCTGGCTCCCAACAAGGTCAATCTAGGGTATCTGAGGTCTCCTGGGACACCCCTGCAGTACCTGCTGCCTTCTCTCCCACCAGTGCTCAGGGGCTGTTCTCTCCCAGAGGGCGAGCCAGAAGAGACACCATCACACACGTGACCTGAGTGCACTGCCCCTGGGCCGCTGTCCGGAGCGCCTTTCTGTTCAGTTGGCCGATCCTCTCATGGGCCTGGGGCCCTCAGCTCTGGTGAGTGGATCTGTCTATCTGCTGCCCAGAGTATTTATTTTGTTTTGCAAAGATCCAGGACTTCAGCAAATACAAGAATGGAACTGACCTTCGGCAAGTCTGGTTAGTGCGTTAGGTTGGCATGTACTTCACTGGAAGACAGTGGCTAATGTTGATTCAGCCCTCGCTATGTACCAGGCATCTACGAAGCGCTTTGTGAGAATTGTTTCATGCAACCCTCCCGGAACCATAGTAGGAGACATTACTGTTTATCATTGCCACATAGCCTGTAAAGAATGTCCAATTTTGAAGCAATACTCCTATCACTCCACAGAGTGGATTTGCCCCTTACTAGCTTAGTGATCCTAGACCAGTCACATCACCAGACACTGTCATGGGGCCAGCACAACCTTATCCACTGCACTGGCCTTTTTTTTAAATTTTGCCCTGGCTGTTTTGCTAGGGTTAAATAAGAAGACAGTTTGCCAAAAGCCAGTGCATGATGGCAAATGTCTTTCTTCTTCCTGATGGGATCTATGGTAAATGTCTATTGGTTTAGTGTTTGGATGCTTTGATGTCACACCTATACCTGTTTCCTGCTGAACCTCTTATTTTTAATCCACAAGACAACAGTGCGTTAGACTGGGTGCTTTAGAGCCAGCTGACCCTGTCTGGCCCCAGCCGGCTTCCCTCTTACCTCCTCCCTTTTAGCTCCTTTGCTGTATACACACGGGCTGCTTTCGGATTGAGGGGTGGCTGGCTTTTGAAAGGCCTGGCTTTGGAGAAAGCCAGTTTGCAAACGGTCCAGGGAAGCTGGGCCAGGGCGCTGCCGCACAACGTGGCTTGTCATTTGCCTCGTGACTGGTAGGCAGAGAGAACCTTGTAGAACTGGCACCTCTGGGCCTGCTCACACAGGGCCATGACCTCTCCAAAAGGCCTAAAGAAGAGTTGTCAGTGCCACCAAAATGATGAAGTGAAATTTCAGAGTGCATTAGAGGCTTGCTAAAGGAGCAGCAGATGAGGCCCTGTGCGTCCCCAAATCTTTTCGGCATCACCACTCGGAGCCCTTCCCTGGACTGTGCCAAGGCTGGGCAACACGACTGACCTTTCAACGGTAGCTTCCTGCCTCCGAAGGCTTAAGAGTGTGTCGAATTTTTCTTTGCTGAAGGCCTGGTTTTAATCATGGCCACAATCAGAAGGAAAGGCTCTTATCCACCCCATTTGTTTCCTTTTTTAAAAGATCTGGGCTGTTGTTGGAGTTTACAGTCAAGAATTTTTGGGTAAGGTGCTTTGTTCTTTACCTACAAATCTCAGCGTAGCTTTTGTCACGGCCTACGGGCTTTCGCTGAGCACCCCTGTGGCACTGTGGCGCGGGCGGTGAATCCTGTCTTCCCGAGCATGCTGGTGCCAAGGCTGTGCGCGCGTCTTATTTCATAGATGAGCAAACCAAGGCTCAAAGAGGTTGAGCAGTTCTCCGGATTACACACAATGAAGGGACCAGCGAGTCTTAGCCCCCTCATGGACGGGGCCTAAGTGCTCCCAGCAGAGACCAACTCCGGAGAGAAGACTCTCCCAGACCCAGGCTCTGCCCACCACACTAGGAGGAAGCTGTGGGAGCCGTGGAAGGTTTCCGAGTCCGGTAGTGGCCTAAGGAGAACTTCAAACACTGGTCAGCTAGAAGACTTAGGAAACTTGTTGCCTTCTGACCATTGCAGACCTAGAGTTCAGACTAAACACTCCGCGAGGGCCCTCCTAGCGCTGTTTTCTCTGGGAAGCAGCAGCCCACAGGGCACTCCGCTGGTCCACAGAAGTGTCCATCCCTCTCTGCAAAGCCCTCCTTCATAAAATCAGTCCTGGGCAGAGGCTCGGCTCTCTGCCAAGTCAAAATTGTTCAGTCCTTAGCTCCCCTTTAACCGCCCCCCACCCCCAGCATTGCAGTGGTTTTTGTTCTGCCCCAAATAAAAATTTAATTAGTCTTTGAAGAAACCTTTGCTAGTAAAATAGGCTCCCAGCAGAGAGGGCTTTGTTTTCAGTGTTGGATAGCTTTTTTAAAAAGGCACATTTTGCACCAAAATGACAGGGGCTGTGGTGGTGAACTTTTGACACAAGGAGAATAAATCCTTCAAGAGAAAAATCTACAGCCACCTGAAGCTTGGCTTGGCTGTATTTATGCAAATATACCGGGCCCCAGCAGGATATTAGAAACTATTATAATTAGGCCCCTCTTTAGCACCTGCCCAAAGGGCCCTGATCCTTGCCTTAAGCCTTGTATTTCCATAACAATAGCCAGCATCTCCCATTTCATCACTCACTCCCTAGGAGCCTTTCACAGACCTGGACAGCCCCATTGTGGAAGGATTTCTCCTGATCCCCCTCTCTAGCCCTCTTTCCCTCTCTTTCCCAAACCTGAGGGATTTTCCGAGGGAAAGATTAAATCAGTTTCCCTGAGCTGTTTAATTAAAGTCTCCCCTCCCGCCTCCGAAGTTGCTGGAGACTTCTTTTGACTTCTCCTTGGTGATGCCTAATCACTGTAATTTAGCAGATTCTGTAATTACCCACCACACACGGAAGCGGTGTGATTGCTGTGTCTTTGTCCTGCCCGTTTTCACCCCAATTGACAGCTGAGTTCACCCTCTATAAGTGTCTAGAACGTCCTGGCAGGAAGAAAGACGATGGGAATTCACAGGGGACCTTTGGGAGAGTCCAGACCCACGGGCGAGTGGAGCCAGAGGCGTGGGTAATGCGGAGTCTCAAGGCAAGGTGAGCCCTCGTTCCCTGCAGGAGCTACCAGGCTGCAGGCGCAGGCAGGGACGAGGGGGCCAGCGCAGGAGCCCCGCGGCTTGGGCAGCCCTCTCCCTGCTCTCAGCCACCCTGCATTTTTCATTCTACAAGGCACAGACAGAAATGGAGGAAATGCCGCTGCCGCCACACGGACCCCTCCCGTTTGTAGAAGCGCCGTGCTCCCGTCGTGCAGCTGAGGAGCGTCTGCCTTCCACACTGCCGAGTGGCTGGGGTGGACTCCAGGTCTGCCTCCAGATCAC
This sequence comes from Capromys pilorides, assembly GCA_004027915.1. Classification (NCBI taxonomy): domain Eukaryota; kingdom Metazoa; phylum Chordata; class Mammalia; order Rodentia; family Capromyidae; genus Capromys; species Capromys pilorides. Next base: position 20,697 of record PVKN010003390.1, on the reverse strand, counting down.
TCTGCTCAGAGGTGCTCACTTGTGGGTGCCGTCCTGGTGGCCTGTGCCCCTCATACCTGACTGCTTAATTCTTCCAACGATAATCTGTTGCATAATTGTGGAATAGGTTTAATTATTTCCACTAATTACAAGGAACATGAAACTCAAAGAGTTGGAATCGGAATCCTTGTGGATGTAATTCTAAAGCCTGTGCTTTTAACCCCCACATTTCCTTCCCTCCACTATTATATAGTAAATTCTAGTGCATTCCAAGGCAGATTTCAATGCTAGTGAATCTATTATGACAGACCCTTACAGATTTCTATTTATTTGTTTATTTTTATGTATTTAGTACAGGGTCTACAGCGTCTCACTGCAAAGATCAGACTCATAGTGATCCTCCTGTTTTCAGCATCCCAAGTGCTAGGATGACAGGCATGCGCCACCATGCCTCAGAGCCATCGCAGAGCTATCTGCCCAGCTCTCCTTTTGCAGATATTTTAACTATTTCTGCATCATTTTAATGGTTTGAGCTCTAACAGACATTTAAACATCGAGATTTGTTACTTTAGGAATTAGTAACAAGTGACGTTTCCTTTTCAAGGAAGGCTTTTGTTCATACTTTTCACTCTATGACTATGGGAGAAATCTTTTTGCTTCTTAAAATATAAAATCTCCCTCTTGAAATGTCCCTGCCATGTGGATAGGGCAGCTTAATGGGACAGTAGGGCCTGGGTGGTCAGATGATGACACTACGATTGCGTGCACGCCCGCGCGCATGCACGCGCACACACACACACACACACACACACACTATCCAGATGGCGGGACCAGGGAGTGGCACAGCGAGATGGAGGTGTGTTGCTGTTTCCGGCGGAGGTGGGACAGACCCCTCCCAGGGAGTGCAGAGTGGAAGCCCCGGCTGTCACTGAGGATGGCTTGGGGTTAAGTGTGATTAAGGGGCCCAGGGAAAAGACCTTCCTATCTTCTGGGGTGGTGCTTGGGCGCACCCCACGCCTGGCTGAATGCCTGCTCCCTGAGGGGCTCCGTGCTTTCCAGGGGTCCCAACTTGAAGACTAGAGGCATCGTTAGCAGAATGGACAGCACTCTTTATGCACGGCTCGTTATGTTCTCAGGGTGCACAGCCCTTTGCTCTAGTGCCACAGCGTGTCGTCACGTGCGTGCGTGCGTGCGTGTGCGTGCATGTGCGCTCGCGCGCGCGAAGGTTCAGTGAACACTGCCGAGCAGAGCCAGCCGCCTCTGCCCAAAAGGAGACCCTGCTGCTCCTGAGAAGCGCCCTCCAAGCCCTGCCTGACATCCGCTCTTTCCTCGGGAGATCTCTGTTTTCTGATTTGTGCAGGCTGTTAGGCTGTTCTCCACCTACTGCCTCTCTAGACCAAGCCCTAATGATCTCGACACCTTCTTAATTACCTTTAGTAGGAGAACTAGGACTAAAGCTTTCTTTCTTTCTTTTTTTTTTTTTTTAATTTTAGGGAAGGGTCTACAGGGTGTTCAGGGTCTCACTACTAGATCGGTCTCATAGTGATCCACCTGTTTACAGCCTCCCAAGAGCTGGGATTACAGGTGTTCGCCACCACACCCAGTCTCAGTTGCCATCTCAGCATGTGCTGCGGGGTGAAACTGGCATGACAGGCCTGGGGATCAAACCCCTAGCCCCTGTGCCTGCTTGTAGGCACTTTAATTCACGGAGCTATTTGGCCTGCCCAGTTGGAGAACTAGGAGATGGGTGTGATACACAGCCAGCTACTTCCTTACAGGTTTTTTTTTTTTAAATATTATGTTAGTGCATCATTGCTTCTTTTCTTTGAAAATAAGCTGGAATAAATTGCTATGCAGTCCATGTGGACAAAACAAATATTTTGGTAAGAAAGCGATGAGCATCAGTAAGCAGCCTGCGTCAGCTTGATCCAAGCAGCCCCTGTGCACTTAACCGCAGCGCACGCAAGCGCGAGGGTGTCAGAAGCAAGTGGGACGCGCACCTCACAGTGCGCCTGCGCAGGCTCCTAGCGCTGCGCTCGCACCCGCAGCTGGGCAGTGCGCGCCCTGGACTGTAGCGCATAGTGAGCAAAGAGCGGCTGCGAGGACTTGAGGAGGCAAGGCATCCTGGTGCATAGCAGCGCTTCGTCACAAGCAGAACGATGCACAGTGTTACAGAGGTGCTGATCTGTGGTCCGCGAGCCTAGACAGCTGTCACCTGCAGAGCCGGCCCCTTCACAAGCCCGTCACTGATGGCTTCCAGATGGGGCTTCTGATCATGATGTCCTCCTCACTAGAAAGCAAGCCTCCTCCATCTGTAACCTGCCACCCCACAGCACTGTTCACCCTGTCCCTTCTCAGAGTGTCTGTAGTGTTAACGTCCAATGTGATCTTAAAGTTATACTTCTATGGCTTTTTAAAACAACTTTATACTTCCAGTTACGTGTAACGGAAAGTGATATGTGCACAAACTTTAGGAGTTAGGCTCTAATAAAAGCCTTACAATGCAAAGTAAAATTTTCTCCCCCAGTTCTCCCCAGTAACAAGAGACAGCTCATCTCCAGCTGTTGCCCCGTTTACCTCCCTGTTTCCAAACAATGTCTGCACTGTCACTCCTTCTGTCGTCAGCTCTGGGCACTGTTGACTTTGCGCCAGGCACCCATGCCCCGTGCTCCCCTGCTTTGCCTTTCCTTGCGCCTCTGTGGTTCTCAGCATTCTTAACAGAATCAGCAGTCACTGCTTGTAGAGTAAAGATTATGTAATATACCAGGGGCTGGGTTCTGGTGTTTCTTTTTTGTTTTTGTTTTTGTTTTTGTGTTCTCTAAGGCAACCAGTACACTATAACTGTCCATCCTTTCTGTGCATACCAACATTTTCCTTGAAGCTGTTGTCTCTTTTATTTATTTATTTTTTATTTTGGCCTTGTTTGAAGAATGGCAGATGGTTCTGTATTACCAGGATACAATGCTTAATACGAGAGGTATGGGACAGGCAGTCCTGTAAAAGGGTCTGCTTTTGATGGACCTTGAACATCAGGCTAAGCAACTTGCACTTGAGGGTGACAGGACACCATGACAGGGCTTTAGGCATGGGAGCGACCTTCTAGAAGGTCATTCTGACAGCTATGAGGAGACCCCACGGGGACGCTTACAAACCGACGTGAAGGGTGCAGGGAAGCATCTCCATCTTCACATCTACACGACCCAGCTTGGCCGTCTTCAGGAGACGCCGTGTTCGGGCAGGTGTCTGCCCAGTGCTCATGGCTCCGCGTGCTGCTCTTTCCTTCCTTCCATTGTGAGGAAGGATGAAGGTGGCCTGAGGGCTCCCAGGGACAGCCCCAAGCTTCACTGGGAACAATCCAGTCACGAAGTAGTCCAGGTGGTGAGCAATAGTGATACTAATTTTTCCCACTTCCATCCTTCCCCCCACCCCCATTTTTGAAGAAGAAAAGTGTCTGAAATGCTGGTGGATAGAATTTCAGGCATTACCCAGCACCAGTGAAATAGAATTTATTCTGCATCCAAAATGCAGCTCTTCAGGTGGAGTCGCACGCATGCCCCCTTGTTTTCTGTTTTGTTTTGTGGAGGGAGAAAAACTGGAAATTTCCAAAAGATCAAACCTAGAATAAGAATTAAGGGTAGAAGCCTTACTCGAGTAGGACTAGAAACTAGGATCTGCATTAGTTCCAATGGGAACGAAATTCTTTCTGATTTTGCAGTGCCACAAGCCTTGTCCCCTGAGCCTATCTGTGTGGACCGCCCCCCCCCAGTTAGCACTCATCCCAGGAGAAGCTCCACTGTGGTGGGGGGCAGGGAAGGCCCGAACTTCTGCAGGGACCTCTCTCCCACCAGCGGCTCCCTGGTGTGCACAGCGAGTGGATTTGCCTGGCAAGTTACTGGGGTCCATTAGCAAAAGGAAAGTGCTTTTTAAAGAAAGTATTTCTGCTGCTTTTTCCTAAAGTTGGGAAATGCATCTTACGAGTAACTCACCACCAGGAAGTGCAGTCGCAGCAGCTCTGGTGAGGCCTAGACCCCGTCGTCCGTCATCATCTAGTCTGCCATTGGTTGAGGTCCTGCTACTCGCCAGGCACCGTCCCAGCATCCTCACTGGCATTGTCCCCCGTGATCATCAGAAGAGCCCCTCATTTTCCAATGAAAGAAAGAACATGGGGCCTGTACTATTGGCGAGAGACAGAAAAGGACTGAAATTAAAGTTGGTCTGACTTTGTACCAGTAGAGATACTTTTGGCTGTAATTAGCAGAAGAACAAGTACTGGAACCTGTAGTCTATCAGACAGAAGGCAGGCAGGCGGCAGAGTGGGCCTTGAGGCCGGCTGCTGCCGAAACTGTGAAATTGGCAAGGGCCTAGGTCCTCTCCACGGTTTTCCCCACCATGTTTAGGCTGGCTTTGCCTTAGGGCAGTCACTGCTAGCAGTGTAGACCACATGCTTGCTTGTTGAGTGATCCGGAGAGACTACTTTTGCATTGCTTTCTATTAAAAACAAAGAGGGCTTTTCCCAGAAGACCCTCTTGGAGTTCCAGCTCATCTCCAACTGGATCACACACTCTTTCCCAGCGGATGGGGCCACCCTCGGATTGCTGCGGCACCTCTAACGGAAGTCACTTCCCCGGCTGTGCATTGCTGTACTCAGGCAATGGACAGAAGGGAGGCCGGATTGCAAACTTCTTTGACTATATTGAGGACAGGCTGCATCACATGTGCAGAATTCTGCTTGGTGCAGAATGAAAATGAAGGGCCCCTTGTTCAGTTTTTAAGAATTCCAAGATGGTAGCAGGCTAGCAAATCAAGGGGAAGCCCTCTGCTCACAGAACCCTGGGTGATGACGAGGTCGCGCACCTGAGCAGAAGCTGCTGCTGCTGCCACCTCAGCCACCACACGCGGCTTGCAGCTCTCTGCTCTCCTGCCTTGGGTTTGACCCTGTGCTTGTGTCCTTGCGCATCGCTAATCCCTTGCACACAGCAGGTGCTCTGGGAAGAGTGAGAGAAGACTGCTCACAGAGCTGGCCCTCCTGCTGAGGACAGGGTGGCCAAGATCACAGGGTGCGTGGTGGTCATGGCTGGAGGAGGCGCCTGGCCGTGCCCTCCCCACCCACTTCCCTTCCCTTCCCTTCCTTGAGTCTAGGGTCGAGCCTGAGACGTTTCTACCTCCGGCAAGCTCCCTAATGCACTCTTTGTGTGTAGGACTAACGGATCAGCTTTCTCAGCTTCCTTTCTATCTCCTAGGTCTTAGGACCTGGGAACGGCACTCACACAAGCCAACGCTTCACACCTGCACATGGTTACTTCCACTCTGTGGGTCACTGTGCAGAGGATTCTCTTTTTGAGAAACCTGTCTTGAATAAGGTATCAATAAATGGCATTGGCTTCTGTGTCTGTCCAATTGGTGTTCTCTTCTAATACAGAAACTCAGTCCTCTTTGTTAGTAATAGCGGAGGCAACTTTTGTTGTGTACAGAGCGAAGCGTGAGAAACAGAGATTTAAAGAAGTGTTTGGATAGGTCGGTCGGTCTAATTAGAGACACTGGGAAAAACACAGGAAGACTTAAGTAATGAGAACTGTTTGATACAGACATCATGAGGGCAGCGCTTAATTAAATTAATTGTTCGGAGTGGTGCCGACCGCTGGCTGCATTTTCTAGCTGCCTTCCTTTGCTCATGCTACCTTTGCGTGTTTTGTACACTGCCCCATCATTTAATTCTATCCATCCTTCAAGGCCTCCAGCGAGCACCTCCGAGACCCTGAGTAGAACCGTTCTGTAGCGTAGCTGTGGCATGTTGGTGCCTGGTAAGCATTTCCCAGGTGCTGCCTCCAGGTCCGGCAGGAGAGCGCCTGTTCCTTCCAGGTCCGTTGCACTCAATGCATTCTCATGTTGCATCCAGTTAGGGCAAGGCTGGCATGTGTGCTGTGCCCTCCTTCATCCCATGCCAGTCTTCTTATCTTGTATAGAGGAGGCAGTGGCAAAAATTGGTTTGCTTCCACACTATGAGCCCCAAGAAGGGAGAAGGGCTGCAGCTTTGAGGGACCTGGGGGAGTTCCTGTGATCCTTCTAATGTGCGGGAAAAATCTGAGCTCACAAGTGACACAGGTCCGGAAGGAGAACTGCCTCGAGCTGTCGGCCAAGCCGGATCCCCAGGACTGAGCACCCCCCCCCTTCTCCCTTGGCTCTATGCCTTTCATTTCTAAGCCTTACTGTCAGCCCTCTGGGAGAGCAGGAGGCCCCAGGGAGCCCGTGTGCAGCCTGACTGCCTGGTTGCTGCCCTGCACAGATGGGCTCAGACAGGGCCCACATGGAGGGCCAGGGAGGCAGTGCTGGAAATGATGACACAGACGTTAAGTGTGCGTGAGGGGGCAGTCAGACTGTCTCTGTGAGGCTTTTGACATTTAGATATAGTCCTAAATGCCACATTCGAGTGTTAGGGGGAGACAGAAGGGCGTGCTTCTACAGGCCCGGGGGCCACCAGCATCTGGACCTGGGTGTGAGCCACCCTCAGAATGCAGCTGTCCGGTCCTGACTAATCATGGAGTCTTCCCCATTGGCCAAGGAAGGCTGCAGGTGGCCCCAGTGCACCCTCCCCGTGCTGGTCTTCCCAGAGCTGCCTATTCCCACTTTAATGACTTTGTTTAATTAGGCATTAGGGGAAGCCTGAGGAGGCAGAAGAGCCTGCCCTGCAAGGCCTTGCTCTGCCTTTGGGTCCATCCCTTCCTGGACCACCTCAGGCCTCCCTTGTCTTCTGTGAGCTCTGACCTGCTTGTGCATAAAATGAGGATGATGAAGTGGAGACGTCACAGTGCCGTGCATGCGTTAGAAACACGAACGTCACACCGCATACCCAGCACCTGTCCCGAGGGAATTGGCGGGGCTCAGGAAGAAGGACTGGCTGGCTCCAGGAGGCTTCCTCCAGGGACCCAACACAAGGGAGGATTGGGACAAAGGCCAGAGCCTTGGACGTCATTGCTGCATTCGGAGTGAGTTGGCCTGATCTGCATGGCTAGTAAGGAGAAGGAGCGTGTGAGACTCTTGTTGATGTCTTCCTCTTGAGGCAGGGCCGCACATGTATCAGGTGGCTGCTTCCGCCTAATTTCAGTCATTAGATTAAGGAGGGATGAGGTAGTTTGTCCTCGGGGAGCAAAAATAATCGATGTCAGTAAGTGTGATTAGTAACAGTGTCCCTGAGTAATGTGGCGGTGGGAGGGGGACGCGCACGCAGGCTTGGGCTCCGTCCCTGCGGCCCACAGACCCGCGCCAACCCCAGGCCCAGCGGGTCTTGCGCTGGCTGGATAGACGTCCCCTCATATTCAGTGCCCACGGACTGTTACAGGGTACTTGTCTTATGAGGTAGGAATGACCATTATTTAAAGTAGTGAGCAAGATGTTTGTGGCATTTGCTTCAATGTCGGTGACATCTGACGGAGTAATTCACCAAATTTGTAGCTACTGAATGAGATGTGTTGGATGGGGTGCAAGCAGTACAACCATGAGTGTGAGTTGCCTGGGGGCTCACAAGTCAGCGCAGGGTATGTGTGTGTGTGTGTGTGTGTGTGTAGGGTGCATGCGTGCACTGCAGTCAGTGCCCTACCTGTGCAGGTCCCTGTGGTGGGGTTCACGGGCCGTGAAGAAGGCTGTGTCCAGGTCTGTTGGGTCAGGGGTGGAGCTGGATTACTGTCCACAAGGTAACTTTCCACTGAGGGCTGGGAAGGACATCAGGATCACACGTCCCAGCCCGAATCTGACGTGCAGACCAGAGAGATGGGGGTGCTCTCCCTGGATACCCAGTTTCACGCAAATTCATTCCCTGAGACCAGCCCCTCACCCCAAAGGAAAGGAGAACTATTATTAGAAGAAATAAGAGGCAAATTAAAGCTGCATACTAGGCACTCAGCAACAAGAGCACAGAGGGCGGGGAGGAAACGGCCTTGGGCAAGAGGACTCCCCAAGACTTCTGAGATGGGGGGTACCAGAGGTCCATTCTGAGTCCTGTGGGAAGCGCTAGGCAAAGTGTTCAATAATTGACTTTTTAAAAATGAGGAAACAATTAATAGTTGTGAATGTAACCTGCATGGGAAACGGAACATTTTGAAATGAGGGGACGTGGGTAGGACCTGAGGCGTGACAAGTTTGGAAACAACTGGCAGGAATATTTGCCCAGCAAATAAATCAGGCCTTACAACCTCTGCCTGCACAGGAAAACAGAGGTCTGGCAAGATGGGGATAGGACTGTGTCCCCAAGGTCAGAGCAGGGCAGGGGCGGGGCCCAGGACAGTGGGCAGGGCCAACGTGTGCCTGGCCGTACCCCTCCCCCGACTCACTGGAGAGATGCTTCGCTTTCATTTCATCGGGTGGGTCTAGAAATCAAGGACACCAGGGCAAGGACGTTGCAGAGAGCAGGCCCTGGTGGATGTCCAGCCGGTGTTGTTGGACGTGATTAAGCTCCTTTGATGTCCTATCCTGACGTGAGTTGCCCCAAGGAGCCACAAAGCATGAAGCTCAAGGAGAAGAAAAGGGAGCCTTCACCTCCTGGAGAACCTTCTTTCTGCTTTGTGGCATTTGGCGGGTGCTGGGGGTTGGGGGGCAGGACCCAAGGAAGGGTGCAGGCTTGAGCCCTGGCCCTGCGCTGCGATCGCAGGGCCCTTCCTGCTGTCTCCTAACCTCGTAGAGCCTTCGCTGTCTGTGAACTTGAAAGTTGTGCCGCTGAGCCTCAGTTTCCTTTTCTGAAAAATAGAGAACAACCTGGCGTGCTCCACCAGGTTGACTGACCTCTGGCCCGTGGCAAGCACCCAGGAAGCAGTGGGTGCTGGCGTTGTGGGCCTGGCCCGAGCATCTCTGCTAGCTACAAGAAAGCAGGCCCTGTGTTAGGCCCTCGGGTACAGAGCTTCCCTTCTAGTCCCAGTCTCACTTAGTCTTCAATCTCTGAGGAGGTGTGATCGCCTCTGCTTTATGGGGGAGCTCAGAGGAAGTCATTGTCCGGGTCACACAGCCAGCGAGCAGCAGAGCCAGGGCCCCAGGTCCTGTTAACCTGGTTCTGGAGTCCCTGTCCTCCTCAGGACACTGAGGCAGCTTGGCTCTTCTACTTTATTTCTTTCAGCAAACAAAGGAGACAGGCAGGTACAATTTTACTGTCCAGTTTCATTACTTGAAGGAAGGAGGTGGGGCATGACCCTCAGGTGTGGGTGGCATTCCCCGGGGACCAGGGCTCAGGTGGCCTCTTTGGAGGCGTTATCCTCGGGGCGCCGTGACCGCTGCCACAGGGAGTGCGGCTGCGTGCTGAGGGCTGTGCGCCTGCGCGTACTTCACGGACCTGAGCTGGGCGGATTGGATTTCGTCCTCTTTTAACATAAGTAGATTCTGAAACTGGAAAAAATAAAACATTCCACAGCTGGGAGAAAACAATTAGCTAGGGAACAGAGCCCAGGAGGCGCCCCGCGCTGCTTAGCTGGTGTGTGTTAGACTTGCGTGACTCCTCCCACCCAGCCCTTGGACTGAGCCCTAGAAGAGCCGACGAGGGTGTCCCAGTCCAGGCGCAGGCCGCCTCGCTGCCACGGGGCACGTACTCCTCCAGCGCCAGCCGCAGAGGACTCTTGGGAAGAAGAAATGGAGCCGAGGGCGTTGAAGACGCCCAATGGCATAGCAGGCGGCCAGCCTTGCAAGCTGTGGGGCCAGTGTCAGTACTGTAACATTTCCGAGGCCTGGGGACAAGGCTGGCCACTGTGCAGAGCACTTCAAGAGGACAAAAGTCCTAGGGTCTGTTTCTGGTGCGACGGGGCTGCTTCCCTGATGGACAGAGCACCTGCCCATGATCTCCTGCGCCTGCACCGGAGAGGAAGCCGGCCTGTGGTCACGTGACGCCTGGTGAGCAGCGGCTCTCTGTGCCGCTAGGTGAAAGCACGGAGCCCCTTCCCAGAGCTCTTCTGGGGACCGAGGACGACGATGAGGCTCACTGCAGTAGGGGCTCCAGGCTGCCTTCCGACTCCGAGCTGGGTGGCGCTCCTGGGCGGAGCAGGAAGGGTTGGCACACAAAGTCTGAGCTGGGCTTGGAGTTTCTGCCGCTTCTGACAGCCATGTAGCTAGCCGAGCCTGCTCCATGCGTAAATGCAGGAGAACAGCGCCTGCCTCCCAGGGAGCCGCTGTGATGGGGTCTCCGTCAGGCAGTGGAACTTTTTGTGGTCTCAGAAACATCCCATCCGAGAGCTGTTGATGTGACTCTCCTTCAGTCATAGCAGAAACAGATGCGAGGCTTTGCAGCCCAGTGAGTGCTCGGCTCATCCGGCTGGGGCCTCGGGATTTGCTCGTCTTCTTTCCTTTTGCCTCCAGGAAGCCCTGGGAGGAGGAAGAGAGGTCCGAGAGGTCTTTGCTGGCATCGTGGCTTTGTCGCATCCTAGCAGTGTGCTGATGGATAGGTGTCTTGTTTTGTTCGTTTGGCTTTGGAATCAAGATGTCACTTTTAAAATAAAATCTCAGATGCTAGAGCCTAAGAAATCCCATTTCTGAAAAATAAAACTGCAAAATTTCATAAAAACTCAGTTTCCTCATCTGCAAAGTGGAGAAAAAGACTTAGAGTCCAAAGCTTCCCTGAAGATTAAAGAAGCAACCCTTTATCAGGGGACTTCTCATGGTCACGTGTCAATAAATTCTTGTTCTCCTCCCCGACAACCTTCCAGTGCCGGGACCCAAAGACCTGGCATGGAAAGGGTTTGATTCAGTTTCGTTCAACAAGCATTTATAGAGAGCATAATAGCCCCCACGGGAAAGGCAGCTCAAGGTACAGATAATTAGACATAGAGGAGCAGGCAGTTAAACTCTCTGCCCTTGAGACCCCTTCGCCTAAGGTAGTGGTGGTAAGCCTATGGTGTGCGTGTTTTTTCTTTTAAGATGCAAGACGCTAATGTACATCTTAGTTTTTTTCCTAAGCTAAAACCTCAGTGGTCAGGCTGCACTGCAGTGCTGGTGCTTTACGACTGAGAACTGGGTTGGGGGAGCACCTTCGGTGCCCCTCTCTGGAAGGTTCGCCATCCCTGGCTCCAGGGAAATGTAATTCGATGAGATGGCAAGTGGCTCCGAGAATGAATTCATTGCTAAGCTCGGCTGATGCCTTCTGTCTGCCAGCCACTGTCCTGAGCACTCAGCGATCCTTACAATGCTAAGAAGTCGATACCATCGCCCCCATTTTATAGATAAAAAAAGCTAGGTTTTCACCCCAAACCAGAGAGCCACTACACAGCAGGGCCTTGGGTCTCCCTCAGTCCTAATTTGGCACTCATCCTCTGGGCTGCTGTACTGTTCAAATGGGGTCCACGGCGTGAGGCTGGGACCCAGGAAAGGCTGTGTCCCGTGGAGATTCCCCTGGAGTCCAGGGCAGCCTCGCCTGAGCCGCTCACAGCCTTGGCTGCGTTGCTCTGTGGGCTCCAGTGCCCTTGAGCCGACCTGTTGCTGTCCTCTAGGAATGTCTGTGTCCATTCCTTCAGAATTGCCCATAGCAATAAGCTGAGGGAGGAAGAGACCGATTGACGGACTCCACATCTCCTGGTGCTGGTGCTGAGCCCCTGCAGGGTCCCTGCTGAGGGCGACAGAGTTAGGGAAATGGCCTGCTAAGCTGCTCTGCCCAGCATCTGTCTCCACACAGTAGGCTGCTCCCTGCAGGAGCCTTGGGACTCATGGTCTCTGCCTCCCTCCCTCCCACAGCATGCTCAGCTGCTCATTCACACACAAGGAGCCGAGCCTCGATACCCCAGTCACCTATCCCCCTGGGACTGCGGGCAGCAGTAGGGACAGAGCCCATGGCCAGGAGCCTGCAGGGCCCCCAAAGGAAGCTGTCATCTGCTTCTGTCCCCACTGCCTGTGCTGTGTATCAAGATGAGACCTCTGCCCTGGAGCGTAGCTCTGGCAGAAGAGATAGTGGTGAACAGATGGCAACTCAAGTGACTGAGGGGCTCAAAAAGCCAGGAGAAGGAGCCTCTGGCCCAACCTGCGGTGAAGGGAGGGTCAGAAGGTTTCCAGAGGAAGTCATTTCTCATCTGGGTTAACCAGTGAAGCGTTCCATGCCAAAGGGCAGAAGGGCCTACGCAAAGCCTTGGCCCCAAGGCAAGCAGCGAGCGGCCATGGGAGAGACTCGTCTTTCACCTAGGAACTGGGCCCTTACAGAGGGAGGTGCAGGCCGTGGGTGCCCGGGCGCAGGCCTGGTGGAGAGGGATCTGCTCAGGTGTACAGAACCCCTCAACCCGGGGGTGATCCGATCCAATTTCCTTTAGGGCACTGCTGAGACACTGGTGGTGGCTCTGTCCCTGGCCTGTCTGTCCACTGGTGAGGTGGGAGCGGGTGGCAACAAGGGCCCAGCTACTTGGCAGGTAAAGGTGGAAGACCGACCAGGTGGACACGAAGTCAGCAGCCTGAGGGCAGCCGTGGCGCACAGGGGGTCTGGTTTCGTGGAACAGTCGGTGTTTCTCAGCAACCCTGTCAGCGCTGGGGCCCAGAGCCCTAGCAGAAAGGGTGACACCTGGGAAGGAAAACAGGGAGGCTTGCGCTCTAACTGGTTCTGCATTAGAGCCTGGAAGCTGAGGACAGATGAGGTTGTTACACTAGCCTCTGCTGGAGTGACAGAGAGCTCACTGCCTGGAACGGCAGCCCATTCACACAGAACTTGACAGGAAGAAAGGGGCTCCTAAGTTGAGCTGGTACGGGCTCTAAATACCGTCCTAGCCACGGCCCTCCATCATCTTTGAAGCCCTGCTCTTCTTTCTACCCCGTAACTATTCGTCCTCAGGCTCTCCCCTCCCCTCCCCCCTTTCCACTCCTCTGCCCTCCTCTCTCCTCTCATCTTCTTTCCAGAAGATCCCCTATGAGGAACAAGGAAGCCATGGTCAGAGTGCCAAAGGGGGAAGCAACCTCAGGAGATCCTCTGTGTATAAAATGGAGAAATCCCATTTTTCTATAGCAAAATTGAGACCTGAAGTGAGAGAAGGTCACCTCCTGAAGTCACCGAGTGAGCTAGTGGCAAAGCTGGCAAGCTCTCTGAGCTAGAGCAGCAGGCTGCGCTGTGCAGACATTCCACTTCCTGTAGAAGTGGGCACAGACCTGGGAGGTGCGAGCCGTGCCCCAGGTAGCAGTGGGTTCCGCCCAGATGCCCAGTCTTTCTGTCAGCCCACCTCCTCCCCAGGCTAAGCACAGTGGTTTGCCTGCTCCCACAGATACAAGACTCCTAAGGCTTCCCCATCCGAGGAGCCTCAGGGAGGCCCACCCAGGAGTCCTCCTGTGGGCCCACTCCAGATGATTCACGGCCCTTGCCTCCTGCCCTCTCAGTACTGTGGCCCCGTGAATGCAGCCTACCTGTGTTCTAGTGTCCCAATGCACCGCGGACTCCTGTCGAGCTCAATTCTCTCTCTCTCTCTCTCTCTCTCTCTCTCTCTCTCTCTCTCTCTCTCACACACACACACACACTCACTCTCCTGTCACAACCGTCAACTCTTGCTCCTTGTTGATTTGGGGCTTGACCTAACTGTTTATGGGTCAGATCATTTTTGAAAGGGTAAGATGGTGACACTGGAGGGAAGGCAATCACTTGACAGCCAGAAAGCTTTCCCAGGACAAATTCTGCCTGGAGACAGACACGCTCTAAGCTGAGAAGAGCGCCTACCCGGGAAAGATCCCCTCGGCTGCGCTGGGGCTTTTCTGGTGAGTCTGTTCCAGCTCACAGGAGGAGCTCAGCCATCGCTGATGGTCTCCGGTGCCAAGCACAGGCCACGGTTTGTGAGAGCAGAAAGTCAGGGCGTCGGGGAGGGAGGAAGGCGAGGGCCACCTTGTGTCCCTCCTTCTGGTCCGCCTTCCTGCGCCGGGCTCCAGGTCACGCGGAGGCCTGAGGCCCAGCCCGCTGAGCACATGGCCTACAGGCAATGCTCGCTAACACAGGTGCATCTGCCCAGAAGGAGGCAGTGCGGGAGGCTCCTGCGGCTCCTTTGGGCAGCTGCGGAGGCTGGGGCTTAGGCGAAGGCCTTGCCCGAGGTCCCATGGCAGATTCAATTTGCTGCTGACAGCAAGAAGCACAAGGATCAAGTCTGAGTGAGTGCACCCTGGGAGATATTTGTACTTCGGGGTTCTCATGGTGGTTCAGCTAGGCTTGTCACGCACCTCACTTAAAAAAGATAAGCTTGGCTCAGCTCAGCTCAGCTTGGCAGGGCTCAGCTTGGCCCGGTTCAGTTTGGTGACAGGGTTCTGCTGTGTAGTTCAGACTCCTTGGAGCTTGCTGTGTGGCCTAGGCTGTGGCCAAACGTGTGATCTTGCTTCAGCCTCCCAAATGCCAGGGCTAAAGGCCCGTCCCACCACACCTGGCTAAAGATACGATCCGAAACCCTTAGCTTGGTTCTTCTGTGAATTTCCCGACCCTGGAAAGAGGGAGCAGCGCTGGCCACACCTCTCCCTGCCCGGCCCTTTGCTGTCTGCTTAGAGGTAGCAGGTCCTGTCCCCTGGCCGCCCGCAGGAGGACACTGGTGCTGGGCAGGAGCCCATGTACATTTAATGAGGTGGCAGGGGCCTTGCTCCTCTGACCACTTTGGACATAAAAGACTGACAGCTGAAGCCAGCCCTCTGAACTCCACGAAGCTGCCCTCTGACCCCAGGGTCAACTCTGACTGCTGACCCTGGGGCCCAGGTCCCGTGCTGTCCCGTTGGCCTAGGCCTGTGCTCCTGCCAGGGCCTTGCCTGCTGCTGCTCCCTCCCCTTCCATGCATCTCCCCTGGTTCTACTTCAGTGTTAGGTCAAGACCTCACTCTTCCCAGCAGCTTCCTGGCTGTTACCTTCATCACCTGAGGGACATAACTGTCGCCTGAGTCAGTGAGCTGAGGCAGGGCTGTGCTGTGGTGTGGAAAGTTGGGGGTCGCCTCATCCCCTTTGCTCAGCATCCTGCAGGGCTCACAGTTAGCCAGGCTGCTCCCAAAGCCAGGGCCAAGAGAGGAGCAGGCACGCAGTAGCACCTCACAGTGGCTGCCCATCTGCCCTGCTGCTCCTGGGCCGCCCTGGCTCCTGCCAGGGTGGCTGGGCTCCTGCCCTCCTCCTGCCACATGCAGCCAAGCTTGTCAGCTGTCGTGACATCTGCAAACATGCCCTCCGCGTGTAGACCCTGCCGTCTGAGGACCGCTGCATCGAGCGCTGAGGTTTGGCACACGCGGTCCCCTCCCTGCAACCTCTATACCACAGAGCATGTCCGTCATCTGAGTGTTGGGTGCACCTTACGTGAACAAGAAGGCCAGAGGGCCGCCCTGTGTCCTTGGGATGCTCGTCAGCTCCCAACCAGCGAGCAAGACTGTGGCCGAGGAGAGCTCTACCCTGTGCACGTCTGTCGGAGTCTCAGGCTTGGAACTCCTGCGCGCTGGCCGCTGGACAGATCCTGGGGAAGCTGAATAGAGAGCATCTTGTTCTGAGAGCAGATGTGGAGGCTGAGACCGCACCGCCAGGGGCCCACCCAGCTCGGGCCAGCCCGGGGCCCGTGCTTGCTTCTCACTGGTCGCGTCCTCTCGAGGCTCAGGTCATGTGACGCTGACTGGGATCCCTCCTCCCTGCATTCGACAGCTCAGTTTGCAAAGCACTGTTCCACATTTGACAGGTGAAGAAACTAAAATTCAGAGCTGTTAAATAAATTCTCGGAGACTTTGCAGCTTGAAGGAGACAGAACTGAGACTAGAAATCGGGCTGTCAGATTCCGCCTGCTGATGGTGGTGACAAAGAGCTCGCTGGCCTCTCTAAATTGGTCTTGTAGGCCAAGGTTCATTAGCTGAGCCCTCAGTACCACTACATCACCAGCCCGAGTCAGTGGTAGTCGATGGCATTTTAATGGAAGCTGAATAACTCTTTCTGTTGGCATTCTCAGGCAGGTGGAGTTTTGTGTTTTATGATAATTAAATGCCATCATCTTTCATATCTGACAATCTTTAGGGCCCTGTTAATTACTGCAGTGCATACCAGGGTCATCATTAACCACACAACCAGGAGAGCTTTGTGTGCCTGCCTGTCCTTTTCCAGGGCTGGGTGCGAGCACCCTGCCGGTGCCTTTCCTGGAGTCAATTGCTGGCCTCACACTGTGGGGCTCGGGCCATGTTCCCGTTCTTGGCCCGAGCCAAAGCTCTGAAAGCTTATGCCTTTTCTCCAGGGACGCCAGCACTAGCGACACGCCCCACTGCAGTCCTCCTTCCAGCCAGGCTTCTGCAGCCAATCCACCCCACGCTTCAGTCTCCAGGGGCTGCCAGGGCTCTCCTTCAGTCCTAAGGAGACCCTGGCACTGCCTCTCAGAATCCCAGGGAAGACCGAGTTCTTTGGTCTCACACCACCAGCCAGCCTCCACCTAGGCCCTGCCCAGGCTGTCCACCTCCCCTGGCCACTGTCACTCACGGCCATCACCCGAGTCGGAGCAGCCTGTTCTCCTCCTGAGCCCTTCACATGCACAGTCCTCTGTGTGGGCTGCACAGGTTGAGGCCATGCATCGCTTCTAAGGAAGCCTTTCCTGACCCGAGCGCCAGAGCTGCACAGCAGCCTTAAGGCCACCGGGACACACAGAAGGGCACGGCATTGGTTGACAGGGTGACAGCAGTCGGCACTCAGAACGCCAGGCACTCTTACTTACGCGTTTTGGAGATGCATAACTAGAGGTTCAGAGAAGTCAAGTGACATGTTGCCTGTGGTGACGAAGCCAGCACTGAACCCAGGCATTCCTGAGCTCTACTCCTGTATTCTTCTATGCCAACCATCCCTCCAAAACAGGCTACTTGTCAAGGATGGGACTCATGATAACCACCATGTCCCTGAACATAACAAAGGTCTGTTTGCTGCTAATAACGACCTCAAGAGCCAGCGCCTGCTTAGGCAGAGTGCAGCGGCCAGAGTTCAATCCCTGAGGAGGCCATTGAGACTGGGTGTGGTGGTGCGTGCCTGTAATCCCAGCACTTGAGAGGCTGAAAACAGGAGAATCACTACAAGTCCAATCTGTGTAGTGAGAACCTGTAGACCCTGTACCCTGCTGACCCTGTACTAAAAGCATAAAGATAATAATAATAACGACCTCGGCCTTCCCTATTGCTCACCTCCAACCCAGGACAGAGAGGGGTGAGTGGGGGCAGCAGTACTAGTTTGTCCCGAGATGCTTCTCTGATGCAGAAAGATCTCATCTTTTTTTAAGTTACTTTTAATAAGAAATTATAATGTGACAGTTTCAAAACACATTAGTAGTACATTCACAATAATTGATACAATGCATATTGTTGTCCTTGTTGTAGTTATCCAGGGCATAGGGTGTAGACATGATAAATTTTCTAATGGTTATTGGTACAATAGATTTCTTCTCTTTGATCTAAGAGAAGGTAGTTGTATACATAGTCAAATGTTCCATAATTGCAGTGGGTTACTGGCAAAATCAGCAATGTTGGGAGCTATTTATTTGAGCCTTTTACAGCTCAGCATACTGAACTACCTTTATGTTTTATGCATCATGTTTAAACTTTTCTGCTGGGTGGTTAAGGGCAAGTTAAAGCAAGACCTGTATAACAAAATATGTATTTTTTGTATCTCTCAAGGTCAGTCAAATCCCCTCAGGATTTACTTTGGAACCATGTACAGTGCTTTGTAGAACTGTTGTCAGTGTCAGCCGTCTGGATGAGTCACAGCCATTGCTTCACCAGTTTGCTCTCTTTGAAAGCCTGAGAGAATGTTTTCTCTCTAGGTGACTCTCCTTAGGCACCCTATATACCTTCAATCCCTTTCCTCTGTGGTCCCTTAATCTCCTTGAACAGAAAATTTGGGAAACCACCGAGTTATAGGATATTACAGCACAGGTTCTGTTCTGTCCTGAGTCCTCACTGACCTTGACGGCCTAGGGCCAAAATATTGGCTATCCTTGTAGCTCCTTTTTTTTTCTCTAATTTTTGGTTTGTAAACTTATATTCTTAGTCCTCTAGAAGAAAAGCTTAGTGATACTATTACTCTAAAACATGGGTGCTTAGCTTAATATCACTGTCTTTCTGAATATCAAATATCTTAGAGTTAACTTGGAATTGGTATTTTCCATCAATGATTGATATTCCAATAAATCTCTATGGAATGTGATAGAAGCAGTTACACATTTGTACACAGCTATTTGGAAATATAAGCATGTACCAAATTTTAGCCTGTCCATCTTTTGGCATTTTTCCTAGTCTCTTACTGTCATTTAATACGCTTTGTTGTTTTTTTGTAAACCAACCATTTACTTGAGAGAGAGTATAGCAGTAACTGAAATTACATTAGAAGCAGCACACATCTAAAAGATCAGAATGACAGGCATTCCAAGCATAGTTTTAGTGTTACATATTGCTACCATCAGTGTCAAAAACCTTTTGAGGTTTTTTAGGACCGTTGTCTAATTCATCCTGTGCACGTAAGTGCGTAGTTTTGCTCCTGCTATGTTTCCTCTCTTTTCTGTTTCCAGTCACTTTGCTGTTTAACCCTTAAGTCTTTGATTTCCATTCAGCTGTGTTATGCCCTCTCCATTTTTATTTCTTCTTTTGAGTTCTCACACTAGGGAGATTATATGGTACTTACACATGTAGGTCTGGTTTATTTCACTTATGAGTATATGTTCAAGATACATCCATTTATATATGAACTTTTTGCCTACCCCAATGTTTTCAAGATTTTCTCCCACTTTCTCTTCCAGGACATTTAATGTTTCTCTTTTAATATTTAGATCTTTAATCCATTTTGACTTTAGTTTAGTACATGGTGACAGACCTGGGTAAAGTTTTAGTTTTCAGCATGTAGAGAGCCAGTTTTTCCAGCAACATTTATTAAAGAGCCTATCTTTCTTCCAGTAAAAGTGTTTAGCCCCGTTGTTGAAAATACAGTGGCTGAGTGTGTTTGTATTTGCTTCTGCATCTTCTAATCTATTCCATTGATCCTCAGGTCTATTTTTTGCCAATACCGTGCTGATTTTATCACTGTAGCTTTGTAGTATAACTTTAGGGCAGGAATTGTAATGTCTCCCGCCTTACCTTTGTTACCCAGGATTGTCTTTGCAATTCTGGATCTTTTTTGGTTCCAAATAAATTTTAGGAATGACTTGTCCAGGTCTGTGAGGTATGTTGATGGTATTTTGATAGGAATTGCATTAAATCTGTATAACAATTTAGGAAGTATGACCATCTTCCCAATGTTGGTTCTTCCTATCCAGGAGCAGGGATATCTTTCCATTTTCTGAAATGTTCTAGGATCTCTTTTTTCAGAGTACTGTAGTTTTCATTGAAAAGTTCTTTTACTTCTTTAGTTAGGTTAATTCCTAAGTATTTCATTTTCTTTGGTGCTATCATGAAAAGTACTGTTTCTCTAATTTCTCTCTCTGTGTTTGTTATCTGAACAGAGGAATGCCATTGACTTTTGTGTGTTGACTTTGTAACCTGCTATGCTACTGAATTTGTGTACTAAGTCTAGTAGCTTGTTGGTGGAGTTTTTGGGGTCTTTCAAATAAATTATCATGTCATCTGCAAAAATGATAGTATAACTTCTTCTTTACCTATTTTTATTCCTTTTATTTCTCTCTCTTGTCTAATGGCTGTAGCTAATGATTCCAGAACTATATTAAATAGGAGTGGCAATAGAGGACATCCTTACCTTGTACCAGATTTGAGAGTAGAAGACTTCAGTTTTTCCCCATGTATAATTATGTTGGCTGTTGGATTGTCATAGGTGGCTTTTATCAGATTGAGGTAGAGGCCCTCTATTCAAAGTTTCTGCAGGACTTTGAATGTGAATGAGTGTTGGACTTGGTAAAAAACCTTTTCTGCATCAATTGAGATGATTATGTGATTTTTGGCTTTGGCTGTATTGATATAGTGTATTGCATTTATAGATTTGCATATATTGAACCATCCTTGCATCCCTGGGATGAATCCTACCTGGTCATGGTGTATAATCTTCTTGATGCTTTGTTGTATTCTAGTGGTGAGTATTTTATTGAGGATTTTTACATCTATGTTCCTGAGAGAAACTGGCCTGTAGTTCTCTGTTTTAGTTGCATCTCTCTCTGGTTTTGGTATCACTATAATACTTGCCTCTAGGAATGATTTTGTTTGTTTTTGTTTTTTTTAAAGTTTATTTTATTTTCTTAAACCACATATATTTGTTTGTGTTATGGCCGGCTCAGCCTTCCCTAGGGGTTGGGGGGCTGTGCAGCATGTGGTGCCTGGGATCGAGCCATGGTGCCTGTGGTGGCCTAAACTTCCTGACCCACACTCTTTAGATGGCTGAGCCTTCTCACCAGCCCCTAGGAATGATTTTGGAAGGATTGCTTCCTTTTTTATTTCACTGAAGAGTTTGAGGAGTATTGGGATTATGTCTTCTATAAATTTGTTATAGAATTCAGTGGTGAATCCATCAGGTCCCAGACTTTTATTTCTTGGTAGGCTTTTTATTATATTTCATATTTCATTGGCTGTTATTGGTTTATTGAGAGTTCTTATATCTTCTTGTTCAGTTGTGGTACTTTTCCAGGAATCTGTCCATTTCATCTGTGTCCTCAATTCTGTGAGAGTAAAGATTCTCAAAGTAGCTATTAATGATCCTCTGAATCTCTGCTGAGTCTATAGTAATTTCACCCTTTTCCTTATTGCTTGTGTTTGAGTCCTTCCTTTCCTCTTTTTGATGAGGTTAGTTAGGGGCTTATCAATTTTATTTAATCTTTCAAAGAACCAGCTTTTT
>PVKN010003389.1:0-37565 GCA_004027915.1 Capromys pilorides | reverse complement strand
AAAAAAAAAAAAAAAAAAAAAAAAAGGAAAGAAAAGAAATGATGGGTGGAAAAAAGAAATAATGGAAAGCCAAACAATTGGTTCTGAGGGCCCAAATTTCTACTGATAAATTCAGTTTTCTAGGATTTTAACACATTTCACCATGACTTATTTCTTTGACTCTACTGTGGTTCCCAGATTTCCTCTTAGCTTTGCTGCTGGGGTCACTACTGTCTTAGGAGCCATAGTTACACTATTTTACACAAATAAAGTGCCAAAGGGGGAAGAAGAAGGAGGAAGAGGAGGAGGAGGAGAAGGCTGGGGAGATCGTTGGGCGGCATAAGTGCCTTTCCGGCAAGTGCAAGGACCCAGGTTCAATCCCTGGTACTACACATGTCGTGCCAGCCCCATGCCACGTTGGCTCCAGAACAGGGTGTGGTGGCACACTCCTGTAATCTCAGCACTGGGGAGGCTGAGACAGGAGGATCACTATGAGCCTGAGCTACAACGTAGTGATACCCCATATCATATTAAAAAAAAGAAGAGACAATGACAAATGTTCTAATGCACTAATACAAACACTGTATGTTATCTGAGCAGGAGTGGCACTTCTACCGAAGCGTCACGCCTTTATTTTGTGGCGTCTGATTCCCTCTCAGATCATGCTGGATTCTTCAGTCAGATTTTCAGTTCAACTAAAATGCCAACCACATTTTTTTTTTTGGAAATTTTGCTGGTGAAGTCGTGGAAAGTCTGAGTTCGGAGCTATCCCACAACTGAGCTCCCACTGTATCTGGCCCCTGGCCCCCCCGCCTGTCCACCTCATGCAACCCAGCCTGCTTCCCAGCCTTGAGAGGGGAGAAGCCGTCCTCAGCCCGGGCCCATCTGTCCTGCTGGTTCTGCACTGGAGCCAGCAGCCAGGGACTGGGTCCTTGGGAGCCATAGCCGAAATCAGCCTCCCCCTCAAGTTGCTGGCGTCATGTGTTTTGTTGCAGCAACAGAAAGCTACCTGCTATATCTGCCAGAGGGCCACACCCCTGAACACCATCCCTGGGGAGTGAGGGACTCCACTTGATTTTTAGTCCTTTGTACACCCATTGGAGAATGAGAAAGCAAAGAAGAGAGTTGTCTGAGAAGACACGGCCTTTGGCGGAGACACAGTTGGGTGCTGGTGACAACAGGAAGGGTGTCCTAGCCGCCACCTCCTCCTTGGAACCAAACGCGCAGTACCCGCAACTAAAGGCGGGAGAGCTTGATCTTGGCTCATGGTTCCAGCCCAGGGCCGGTATCTCTGAGGCAGTCTTGGCCTAGCGGAGGGGCCTGGGGGAGGCCAGCTGCTCGCCTCATGGTGGCCAGGAAACCATGTCCCCTTGGTGACTGGGCTGTCGGGAGCTTCCCTACCGCATGGTCAGCCAGGAAGAGGTCCAGGGACAAATCCCGTGGGGAGTGTAGCACCCCCAACCCATCACCTTCCACACACAGGCAGAAGACAAGGGGAGCATTCATGGCCCTCCGGTCGACCTCCCAAGGGATGGGTGGCGCAGTGGCGGCCAGGGGCCCAGCTGTCCTCCCTCTGCCTGCTCTGCTCCGTCCCTGCTGTCACATAGGCCAGCTTCCCTCCACAGACTCCCTGTGCCTCCCACTGTGTCTTCACGTCAGCTCCTCTGAACCCAAAAGTCACAGCTTAGCTGGGGCTGATTTAGCTGTGGGAGGGAGAGAAGCGGGGCGGGTAAGGAGCGAGGGACGGGGCGGCAGGGGCTGGCTCCGCAGGCGTGGACACTGCGCTCTTGGCCCCCGCAGGATGGCTCCTGGGATGCCGCTAGTGCGGCTGCCGCCCGACGCTGGCATCTTGAGCCCTGGGGAGAAGGCAGTGTGGTGGCCCCAGAAGGAGACTCTCTCAGGGACTGTGGTATAGACGGCGCAGTGGAAGGAGGGGCAGACAGGAGACGGCGCGCCACAGCACGGGTGGCCGCTCCGGCCCTCAGCTTCTCTTTCCCCTGCTCCTCTTCCTCCACTCCGGCTCCTCTTCTTTCTCTTCATCCTCCTTCTCTTTCTCCTTTTCCTTATTTCCCCCTCCCCCTCTTTCTGGCCGCCATAAGATGACACTTCTGCTCCCCAGCCCGCCTGTGTCTGCCTCACCATGGGCCCAAATCAGCCTCCCCTCCTTCAAGTTGCTTCTGGCCGACACTGACTAACCCTTGGCAGAAGTCCCCGTTCGAGTCCAAGGCCCCAGAGCTGGGAGTGCAGCATCCCTGGCATGCGGTGAGCCCCCAGCAGGGGCGGAGAGCATCAACTCCCCTCCTCTGCCGCTCAGTGCTACTGGTGCCCCAGGGGGTTGCAGGACGCCCCCCTCGTGGGGAAGGCTGAGTCTGCTTTTCTCAGCCAGCTGACCTGGAACACTGTCACAGCTGCTTGGAAATCATGTCGGGCCAGGGGCGGCAGAGCACTCAGGAGGCCGGGGCAGGAGGGCTGCTGGAGGCTTGGGGCCAGCCTGGGCTATGTGAGCAGTTCGGGCCAGCCTGGAATACAGCAGAACACTGTCTCAAAGAAAGAAAAGGAGTTTTCCTGTTTGTTTGTTTTTTTTTCCAGTACTGTGGATCAAACTCGGGACCTTGCACTTGCCAGGCAGGCACTTATGTAGCTGAGCTATCTCCATAGCTCTGAAAGAAAAAGAAAAAAAGAAAGAAGGGAGGGAGGGAAGGAAGGAGGGGGGGAGAGAGAGAGAGAGAGAAAGAGAGAGACAGAGAGAGAGAGACAGAGAGAGAGAGAGAGAGAGAGAGAGAGAGAGAGAGAGAGAAAGATACCTACTCTCCCAGAGCCAGCCAGCAGTCCAGGGTAGGGGAAGGCAGTGAATTAGTCAAGTAAAATAGGTGACACATCCTTTAAAGAAAATAAAATGGAGAAAGGAAATAGGAAGACAAGGCTGGAGGTTGTGGTTTAATTGGGCGCTAGGATGGGTCCCATGAGAAGGGGTCCCTCTGAGCAAAGAAGGAGGGAGTTGTATCAGTTAGCTACCGCTGCATGACAAATAACCCCCCCAAAGCTAGTGGCTTACTTCAACAACGTGGGATTCTTGGTGTGTATGGATTGGGAATTTGGATGCTACTGTGGTTTAGTCAAGGTGCCTTCTGGGGCTGCAGAAACCCCAAAGTTCACCCAGGATAGATCCACTTCCAACTCATGTGTGAGGATGTTGGCAAAACTTAGTACCTCACTGCCTGGTGGCGGAGGGTTGCTCTCGCTTCTGGCTTTGTGGCATTTCCACAAGGCATCTAAAGCATGGTCACTGGCCTCGTCAGAAAAGCAAGCAAAAAGTCAGGCGTGGTGGCACACACCTGTCGTCCTAGCACTTGGGAGGCTGAGGCAGGAGGAGCACTGTGAGTTCGAGGCCAGCCTGGGGTACATAGTGAGTTCAAAGCCAGCATGAGCTCCACAGCAAGATTTTGTCTCAAAAAAACAAAACGAACTGAAAAGGAAGGGAGCGGGATGAAGGGAAGGAGGGGCAGGACGCAAAGGCAGAGGGCCCAGGGCTGTGGGAATTATGCTATTTTCTCTAAGAACAATGAGGAACCACTGCGGAATTAGAAGTCAATGAGCAATGTCGTGTGACTTTAAGAAGGTTCCTGTGAGGCCTCAGGTGAGGTGACAGGTGCCTCAGGTTTGCCCCACTAAGTTGCATTATTTTTTATTTTTTTAGGATTTTTATTATTATTATTATTATTATTATTTTTTTTTTTTTTTTTTTTTTTTTTTTTTTTTTTTTTTTTTTTTTTTTTTTTTTTTTTTTTTTTTTTTTTTTTTTTTTTTTTTTTTTTTTTTTTTTTTTTTTTTTTTTTTTTTTTTTTTTTTTTTTTTTTTTTTTTTTTTTTTTTTGCGGGATCAGGGTTCAAACTCATGACTTTGCACTTGCCAGGCAGGCACTTGTGTCACGAAGCTATTTCCCCAGCCCCCAGTCGCATTATTTTGAGTGTGGGAGGAAATGAAAAGGGGTGCATAATGCTGACAGCTCAAGTATGCTACTATCAGAGACTTACATGCTGTTTTCTCTACTTCTGTATATCCATGAGTATCTTCTTGCTTTACTTTTTAAAAATTTATTTATTTATGGGCCGGCAAGATGGCTCAGCAGTCTAAAGCACCTGCTTAGGAAAGCTTAAGCAAACGCTTCAACCTTGGTTCGATCCCCCAGCCCCTCCTCCAGGATAGGCTGAGCCGGCCATAAAAAAAAAACAAACAGAAAAATTTATTTAGCACAGGGTCTCCCTATGCAACTCCGACTCGTAGTGATTCTCCTGTTTCAGCCTCCCCAGCACTGGGAGTACAGGCATGCACCACCATGCCTGGTTTCAATGGCCAGCATGGCACACAGTACTGGGGATTGAACTCGGGTCCCCGCACTTGCCAGGCAGGCGCTTAGACCACTGAGCTATCTCCCCGGCCCCTAGTGAATATTTTCTACAATTAAAAAAAAAAAAGTGTCAAAGTCCAAATGTGTCTGTTTTTTTAGAGGATGAACTGTACCGGGAGCCAGGCAGAGAGGCAGAAGACCAAGGAGACCTAAGGCTGGAGGGCTGGGCCACCGCAGACGCTCTCAAGGCCAGAGTTAGAGGTGCAGCTCCAAAGGGCTGCCTGGGGGCGGAGCTGGAGGGCTCCTTAGCATGTGACAGTGAGGCAGCTGGGAAACAGCTTTGGTGTGAGGACCAAATCCAGAGCCTCCGGCTTGCCAGGCAAACATTGTCTATCTTGGAGCTAAACCTCCCATTTTCCAGGCTTTAAAAAACTTTTTCATTAATTTTTTTAAAGATTCATCTCATTTAATGTGTATGTATGTATGTATGTATGTATGTATGCATGTTATGGCCGGCTCAGCCTGCCCTGGTGGTGGGGCTGGCGCAGCATGTGGTGCCAGGGATCAAACCGCAGTTCCTGCGGTTGCTTAAGCTTTCCAAGCAGGTGCTTTAGACCGCTGAGCCATCTCACTGGCCCCTTAATTTTTATTTTTATTGATTCATGTTTGTAGTGTGTAATGGCCACATTCCTCCCCGGGAATCGCCACCTGTACAAAGCACAGCTCAGTTCTTTTCATGTCTTCTTCCCCTCCACCTTCTCCCTCCAATCTTGATCCCGCCCCCTTTTATTATATTTTTGACTCAGTGTTGTTCCTTTCTCTTTCCTACTCCCCACCAGGCTGAGGTCAAGCGCTCCTCCTGCCTCAGCCTCCCAAGTGCCCAGATTACTCAGATTACACTGTGTGGGGGTTCAGACGCCCACAGGACTCCTGGAGTACATCTAGGGAACCACAGGGCAATTCCACCACGGCTGTGGGTGGGGTGTGGAGAGGCGGATGGGGCATCCAGGGTGGGAGAACGCTGCCCCCGTGGGGCAGGCTGAGAGGCGTCCTGAGGCCGCCTCCTTGCTGGACGGAAAGGGTCGGTCAGCAGAGCTCTAGAGGCAGGTGACGGAAGGTGACAGGCAGTGCGGATTTGCAAGGACCAGAAGTTGGCGGAGGTGGGGAGCGGGAGACCCCTGCCCCCCCCCCCCATAGAAGAGGGGAAGCCCAGGCCTCCGCCCCCCCGGGACCCTTAGCGAAAGGGAAGCCTCCCCACTTCAGCGGCCGCGGTCGATGGCAGACACCCCGGCTCCGCCTGTCCAGCCTGCCCGGCAGCCCAGCCGCTTCCCGCCAGCCCGGCCCCAGTGCAGCGGGGCCGGGGGTGGAGCCCGCCCTTAGGCAGCCTCTCCTTGGGCTGCGATTGCTCCCCCTGCCACGCGGATCCCAAACGACCGGCACCTGTGCCCCGGGCCGCCTCTGGGGCCTTAGTCCTGGATCCATTCATTCATCTGCTCAGCAGGCATTTGTCAAGTACCTACTGTGTACCAGGCCACAGCACCTACTGTGTACCAGGCTGCACGGTACAAGCCAGGGCCTGTCACCCCAGCAGTCCTAGGCAGCCGTCAGGAAGGTCAGTGCAAGGTCAAGGCCGGCTTGGGCTGCATAGTGAGTTCAAGGCTAGCCTAAATTTGGATCCTGTCTCAAAAAAATAAAAAAACCAAAAGAGAGAACAAGCTGGCCATAGGAGTGGGGTAGGACGGACGGAAGGGCAGGCAAGCCACCAAGACAGATGTGCGTGTCAGTTTCCAGTAGCTACAGTAAACAAGGTAGAGAAGAAAGACCTATTTACATATGTAATTATCCCCGTATAGTCCCGCAAAGCCTGACGACAGGGCCACTCTCTGAGGAGTGCCCGCTAGGCAGGCTCATCACCAGGCCGACCTGGCACCTGGGCTTTTACACACTGCGACCCAGGCGACCCCACGCAGTCAGGCCAGGCCCCCAGGGTGCACGGTGCTACCGTCTCTGAGTGCCTGGGGAACTGAGGATGGCAGGTGAGTTTGTGACTAAGACCTAAAAGCCCCCCTAAGTCTCCTGTGGAGCAAGGCTCGGGGATGCACACATGTCCTCCTAACACTTGGGAGGCTGAGACAGGAAAATCACAGGTGCCAGCCTAGCCTCTTTCTTTTTTTTTTTTTTTTCAGTACCAGGGATTGAACTCAGGACCTTGCACTTGTCAGGCAAGTGCTCATTCTACTGAGCTATCTTCCCGGCCCTCAAAATTTTTTTAAAAAGGACTTGGGGTGGAGCTCAAGGCGAAGACCCTGGGTTCAGGCTCCAGCCCTGGGCAGCTATCTCGTGTGGGCAGGGTGCCGCTGGACCCGGCCCATGGAAACAGGAGGGCGTATTCCCCACAGATGGACAGCTGATTAGCTCAGGCTGAGTGGGCTGTTAGGTAGCGGGGCCCTGACCCAAGCAGTTTCAGCACAGCCTGCCGAGTGTGAACCCTGCTCCTCCTTCTGCCCTTTCCCTACTGTCTGCTTCCTGGCCACTGGGAGGTGAGCAGCGGTCCCCCACTGCCCCCTTCCACCATGGAGTTCCTGCCTCGAACCTGAGGATTGTGGGTTGAATCCTCTGGAGCCAGGGGCCAGAACAAACAGCTCTCCTTTGAGTGTGTTGGTGTATACTCACCAAAAACCGACCAGCACTGTATCTCTATATCTAATAGAAATATACAGTATGAAAACCAGGCTTTACCTATGTGTAATCCCAGCACTCTAGGAGGCTGAACGGGGAGGCTCCCCAGGTTCAAGCCCAGCCTGGGCAATTCAGGGAGATCCTTTCTCAAAATAAAAAATTTAAAAAGAGGAGATAAGGGCTGGGGTGATAACTCAGTGGTCTAGGTGCCTGCCTGGCAAGTGCAGGGACTCGGGTTTGATCCCTGGGACCCCAGGCATGCCATGTAGGCCACTGGAACCAGGCATGGGTGGCACATGCCTATAGTCCCAGAGCTGGGGAGGCTGAGACAGGAGGATTACTATGAGTCTGAGCTGCACAGTGAGACCCTATAGAAAGAAAGAAAGAAAGAAAGAAAGAAAGAAAGAAAGAAAGAAGATTTTAAAAATTTTAAATAAAAAGAGCAGGAATGTAGTTCAGTGCAAAGGTCCTGGGTTAAAGATATGAAAGAGAAAGAGAAGGGGGAGGAGGAGCAGGAGAAGGAGGAGCAGGAGGAGGAGGAGCAGGACTCTTTCCACTTTCCTACACATTTGACAGGATTCGTGGGAGATGGATGGTGCAAGTTTCCTGGGGCTGCTGAACAAGGACCACAAGCTGGGGACTCAAAACAACAGCAAAGTGTTCCTTACAGTTCTGGGGACCAAAAGGTCCCTGTCAAGGTGCTGCTGGCCAGGCTCCCTCCCTGGCTTGGGGAGAACCCACCCAGCTACTCTCACCACCTCGGGGGCCACCGGGGTCCCTCAGTCCCAGGCTGCTTCTCTCCAGGGGCTGCCTGGGCTCCACACCACCTTCTCTGTGCATGGCTGTTTCCTGTTCTGTCCCCTGTATCACCGGGTCCAAGGCATGCAGTTAACCCATGATGATCTCACCTCAACACCCTCCCTTAGTTACATGCACAAATGATGCCACATTCACAGACGCAGGGCTCAGGACATGGACACATGTTTTTGGGGACCACGACATAACATTGCCAGGTGTGGTAAGGCATGAGATTATTCTCACCCTCAAGAGGCTGAGGCAGGAGGATTGCCCTGAGTTTGAGGCCAGCCTGGGCTACAGAGCAAAACCTTGTCTCAAAAAACAAAACAGGATAGCCAAACCACTGAGCATGGTGGTACATGCCTGTAATCCCAGCATTCAGGAGGCTGAGGCAGGAAAATCACCTCAAGTTTGAGGTCACAGTGAGTTCAAAGCCAACCTAAACTAGCCGAGCGTGGTGGCGCATGCCTGTAATCCCCGCACTTTGGGAAGCTGAGGCAGGAGAATCGATGTGGTTTGAGACCAGCCTGGGCTACAAAAGTGAACTCAAAGCCAGCCTCAACTGCATAGCGAGACCCTGTATCAAAAAGACAAAAAACAAAAACTAAATAAATATAAAGCCAACCTGAACTACATAGTGAGATCCTGTCTCAAAATAAAATAAAATAAATGTTGCTATCAATCTGAAGACTGGCACGGTGGTACATGCCTGTAATCCAAGCACTCAGGAGGCTGACAGGAGGATCACTATGAGTTCAAGACCAGCCTGGGCTAAGTAAAAGTGAGCTCAAGGCCAGCCTGAACTGCATAGTAAGACCCTGTCTCAAAAAGACAAAACCCAGGAGGCCTGGGTTTAGCACCAAAAGTAAATAAAATACTTTTCTTGAGAACTGAGTTTCTGATTCCTCCTAAAGTTTTGCACCCTCAACCCATGTGCCCTTTTGAGAACCCTCATCTTTCATGATGGCACAGAAAACACCAGAATGTGTCACAACCCACTGCACCAAACAAGGACAATCACAATTTCATAAATATCTTGGTGCTGAGCCTGGGGGGAGACTGGGGTTTGAACTCATGACCTTGCACTTGCCAGGCAGGCACTTGTGCCACAGAGCTATCTCCCCAGCCCCTATGGGTAAACTATATTGCAATATAAAAAATTTAATTTATATTAATTTTCTTACAGATCCCAGGGCTTTGCTCCCGCTAGGCAAGTGCTTCTGCCAAGGAGCTACACTCCCAGCCCCCACCTCCCAGCCCCCCCCTCCCCCCGAGAAATTCTTTGATCAAAATTCTTGAGCTCTGTAGTGACACCTGATGTTGGAAATCTGTTTTGCTCCTCCCGTTATGTTACGGCAGAGCGCATGGGAAGCTGAGGGACGCGGGTGCTTTTGCTTTGCTTTATTTTGTGTTTGCAGTGCTGGGGGGCACCTCAGGCCCTTACATGTGCTCGGCAGGTGCAGGGGAGGGGAGGCCTCTCATTTTCCAGCCTTCCTTTTTTTTGGGGGGTGGGGGTGGGGAAGCGCCTACAAGGTGTTGATAGTCTCACTACTAGATCAGACTCGGTGATCCGCCTGTTTACAGCCTCCCAAGGGCTGGAATTACAGGTGAGCGCCACCACATCCAGTCTCAATTGCTGTCTTAGCGTGCCCCGGGGGTGGGGCAGCACTGCAGGGCTGGGGATCGAACGCTGGTCCCTGTGCCTGCTTGCAGGCACTTTAATCCTTTGAGCCATTTGCCAGCCCCTGCCTTCCTCATGACAATAAAAGCACCTGCATGTGTGGGGCAGGAAACCAACCCAGCATGTCCCACATGGCACCTCGTAGGGGCCTCAGGAGAAGTCCCTCCCCCAGGCAAGAAGATGGGGCGCAGGGACCCTGAGTGCTGATACCGAGGTCGCTCAAAGAACAGTGGTGGGGCCAGGACCCCGACCCGGCTATCGCACTCCAGGGCCCTACAGCCCCTGCATCTTCTTTTCAAGTTCTCTGCGTTTTTGGCCAGTGAGCCCCTACCGGGCCTAGTGTTCAGCCCTAACGTCTGGATCACCCTCCGGCAAGTTGCATTGGCTTATACTTCGTGACTGAGCTGCAGCGTGCAGCCCCAGAATGCCACATGCGGTCACAGGTGTGGCAGGAAAAGTGGTTCGTCCGGCTCTGTGGCACGCGCATACACACACACACACACACACACACACACACACACAGGACTCTATTGGGACATGGTGGCACACACCTGTCGCCCCAGCACTTGGGAGGCTGAGGCAGGATGATTGCTGTGAATCAGAGCACAGTTCAGGGTATATACAGTGAGAACCTGCCTCCAAAACAAAACCGAACAAGCGACTCTTCAGCTGCTGAATGGCCAGACTGCGCGTTACAAAGGCTTGTTGACTTTTTCTCTCCTTGGTCTTTTCTTCTCTCCTACTTTTTTTTGTTTCAAATATATTTAGTACAGGGTCTTACTGAGCAGCTCTGACTTGTAGTGATCCTCCTGTCTTCTGCCTCCCCAGAGCTGTAATTACAGGCTGCACCACCATGGCTGGTCTCAGTGGCTGGCTCAGTGCATGCAGGGGTGGGGCACGTGTAGTATGTGGTGCTAGCGATGGAACACCAGCTCCTGCACGTGCCTGAGCAGGCACTTAGTCTGCTGAGCTATCTTGCCAGCCACTAAGTTCTTTAAAAATATATATTATTTTTTTTAAGATAGGGTCTCAATATGTAGTCCAAGCTGGACTTGAATGCGCATCAGTTCTCTTACCTCAGCCTCCCAAGTGCTGGAATTACAATCATACACCACCATGCCTGACCCTTTTTATTTTTATTTATTTATTTTTTGCAGGACTGGGGTTCTAACTCATGACCTTGCACTTGCCAGGCAGGCACTTGTGCCACGGAGCTATCTCCCCAGCCCTGCCCTTTTCTATTTTTTAAGAGAAAAGTTTTGACCAGGCTGGGCTTGAACTTGCAATCCTCCTGCCTCAGCCTCTTGAGTGCTGGGATTATATAGGTATGCACCACTACACCAGGCTCCCCAGGGTTATTAATTGATGCTGATGCCGATTAATTGATATCTTTGTCCCCTGATCCAGCCAGACCTTAGCATCTGCAGCACCCACAAAAGGAAAACAGGAAGCCAGATGAGGTGGCACCTGCCTGTAATCCTAGCACTCAGGAGGCTGAAGCAGGAATATCCCAAATTCCAACCCAGCCTGAGCAATTTAACAAGACCCTGGCAAAAAGGGGAAAAGAAAAATGCTTTGCACACGACTGGTGTTCGATAGCTGCTACCTTCTTGGCCTCGGCTTCCCAGGTGGGGCTCAGCGACTCCCTCAGGGAGGGTTGGGGACAGGGTGGTGGCTGCACTGTGACCCTGAGGAAGGGTGCAAGAAAATCACTGCTGATCGCCTCATTAATCCTCTGCGGCTCAGCCACATTCAGTTCCCTGGCCCCTGATTAAAAACAGAAGTTTCCCTTGTATTCATGGAGACAGCAGAAGGGAAAACAAAGACAAGCACACCCGCGCCAGACAAATACAGACGCAAACACATGCGCGGCAGATAAACACACACAGCCGGCTGGGCGGCCGGGCTGGCCACGAGCGCACGGGGCCCGGGGATGAGGGGCAGCGAGAGGCTCAGCGCAGCAGCGTCCAGCTGTAGCCACATCTGGGGCAGAGCACCTGATGCACTCAGCGGGTCAAGAACCAGAGCCATGGGAATGAGTGCCACCAAGAGAGGATCTGGAGTGGGTGGGGTGGCACGTGGGGACTGAGGCAGGAGGATCACAAGTTCAAACCCAACCCAAGCCACCTATGGCTTAGTAAAACCCTGTCTCAAAACAAAAAATAAAAAAAGGCTGGAGGGCCAGCAAGATAGCTCAGCGGTCTAAGGTGCCTGCTTAGGCAAGCTTAGGCAACTGTAAGGACCAGGATTTGATCCCCGGCACCACATGCTGCACCAGCCCCATCCCCAGGGCAGACTGAGCTGGCCATAACATAAATAAATAAAGTTTTTAAAAAAATTTTTAAAAAAGGCTGGAGATGGAGGTTAGTGATACTCAATCCCTAGTATAACAATAAATAAATAAAAATAGAAAGGACTTGAGGCCAAGGAGATAGCACAGGGGCACAAGTGCCTGCCTGGCAAGTACAAGGTCCTGAGTTCGATCCCTGGTTCCACAAAAAGACAGGACTGGAGTAGCAGCACATACATCTACATCGCCCAAAGAGGCAGGCACCAGCAGGGCCAATGCTGTAGTCCTGGGGATAGAGCCTCTTGGCTGTGGTGGCTGCCGCGCACATTTCTGACGGTGGGGTGGCCCTGGCACTCAGCCCCCAAGGGGCAGGCCACAGTCACCCATTCTCCGGGTCCCTTGGGATGTGTGTACAGGAACCCTGCATCCCAGGTGACATCAGGGTGCCAGGCAGGCTGTGTCCTGAGGCACTGGGTTACTTTGTTACTGTACTGGCTGTGGATCCCAGGACCTCTGGCACTCCAGGCCTCGAGCTGCACCCTGCCCCGAGCTATTTACAGTATCTGTGTGAACCACCGTTCAATCCTCACAGTCACCTTGCAAGAGGGTTCGGTCCCCACTGAGCCCTGAGGACAGCCGGCATGATGGCGCACCCGTCCTCCCAGGTACTTGGGAAGCTGAGGCAGGAGGATCTGAAATTCCAGCCCAGCCTGGGAAATGTAGTGACTTACCAGATACCCTCTCAAAATAATAAAAAGAGCTACTGCATTTCTTTTAAAAGCCCATTTTAACATGCCGTGGTGGCGCACGCCTCTAATCCAGCACTTGGGAGGCTGAGGCAGGAGAATCGGTGCGAGTTCAAAACCAGCCTGGGCTACAAAAAGTGAACTCAAGGCCAGCCTGAACTGCATAGCGAGACCCTGTCTCAAAAAAAAAGGACAATAATAAATAAATACCCGATTTGCAAAGGAGGAAACAGGCCCAGAAACAGTCATTTATGCTCAGCTACCCAGCCAGAGACCCAGACACCGCTGGGGCAAGGTAGACCTGTGAATGGAGGCAAAGGGAGGAGGCTAGAAGGAGCCTCCCTCGGGGTCTCGGGGCTGCGTCTGTACAAAGGGCTCCTCCACCCCCATCCCGCAGACGTTCACGCAAGGCCCACTGAGACTCCTCACATGGCTACATAGTGTCGGCTGTACACAGAGCAGGCACCCCCACTTCTAGGTTGCAACCAGGAGGCTCACGCATTCCTATTTGGCGTCCACATGTGGGGCCTGGAGGTCACCGCGGCTGCGGACCCACTCAGGACTAAATTTCCAGCGTGTTGCGAACACGTTTCCAGGGAGCGGGTCGCGAGCGCCACCTGCGGGCCGTGGGCAGAGGCGCCCGGGAAAGTGGGTCGCGGCCTCCCGGCTGACTGCAGCAGCCAGAATACAGCGCCGGCGCCAGCGGCAGGGTGTCGGGGAGCGGCCCTCGCGGCCTAGCCATGCGGAACCTGGCTATCCCGCCGCCCAGGATGCACGAGCGATGCCCCGCCCTCTGCCTAGGTGGCGATCTGGAGCCGGACGTTGGAGTGCACATTTGTCCTCTTAGCACTCAGGAGGCTGAGGCAGGAGGATCGCCAGCCTGGGCAATTTAGCAACTCAAAAAGACCCTGCCTTACCAAATAAATAAACAAAAAAGGCTGGTGCTGTAACTCAGTGCAAAGGCCCTAGGCTCAGTCTCTCTGTGCCACACCCCTCAGGAACGCTCTAAAAGCCACCAGAACTGGAGGAAGTGTTCCATTGCCAGATACACCAAGTGCAAAGGCCCTGGAGCACAACGAAGGCTAAGAAAGAGGTCAGGTGCTGAGTGGCAGGTAACAAGGGCTGTCACGTCGCCTTGAAGATACGTGGGACCCCTCTCCCCCGACCCTGGACTCAGTAGAAAAAGAAACTCCCCGTGCACCACCAGCTTACACCGCCTCGCAGCCCTGAGTTTAGTGCCACCTCCCTGGAGCCCCATCTAACGCTAGGGCCCTTGCCCCCTATTGGATCCCAAGGCCCCAGGGCGTCCACCCGCTCAGCCTGGGGGCTGTGAGTGTCCCACTCCCTCTGTGTCCTCTGAGCCCTGGTTTTAGTCCCCTCTCTGAATCTTTCCAACTCTCACCCCATGTAGGGCTGGGGTCTCTACTGCCGCCCCCAGCAAAGCCCGTGTGTGCCAGTGATTCGAAGGGGTCCTGGTCGCCAGCCCAGCCTGCACCAGGGCTCTGGCTTCTGGGAGGGCGGGGCTGGGGCTCTAATGAGGGCACAGGGTAATTGCCTTGAGGAAGGGTTAATTACCCCTAATTGGCTTCGAATCAGGCAATTTTCTCTTCTCCTGAGAACCAAAATATTTTCCCTTTAGAAGCCCCTCCTTGCCCCCTCTCCCTTCCTCGGCTCTTTTTTTTTTTTCTTCTTCTGATTTTTCAGAGCACTGCGAGGGGACCTGAGGGGACTCGAAGGGTCAGGGGCATCAGTGGCCATCAGAATCCCCTAAGAAAACATGATTACTAGGTGTGATCCAGGCCAGGGCTGAATCTAAAGAAGAGGTCAGGTTCAGAACAAGCCTAGGAGGCTTCCTGGAGGAGGTGGCCCAGGATGATGCTAAGGACCCAGTTAGGGTTGGACCCCAGTGTCCCCCAAAGCCTCATGCAGCAATAGGCAGGGCTTTTTGGAGGTGGCTGGATCAAGGATGTGATGCTGGGACTGACTCTCGGCGCAGTGCTAGGTGAAGGGTGCCCCCCCTGGGTGTGAGTGCGACCTGCCTGCCTTGGGAGCGTCGCTGCCTGCCCCTTGCACTTGCTGCTTGCTGCCTTCTGCCCACCAGGAACCGTGTCTCCCCTGCCGGGCCCCCGCCCTGCTTTGGAGCCAGCTGAGGTGAACCCGCACTTCTGCACAGTGTGAGCGAGGTGAACCTCCCCTCCTTTAACTGGGCACCAGGTATTTTTGTTTCAGTAGCGGGAAAAGTAAACTAACCCAGACCCCAAGTCATTGCTTTTTTTTTATGGCTGGCTCAGCCTGCCCTGGGGGTGGGGCTGGCATAGCATGTGGTGCCAGGGATCAAACCGTGGTCCCTGCAGTTGCCTAAGCTTTCCTAAGCAGGTGCTTTAGACCGCTGAGCCATCTCGCTGCCCCCCCCATCACTTTACTGCATGTGCCAAGGGGCCCTAGGACCCCACCCACCCAGGGTGTAGGACCTGGAGTGGAGGAGCTTCTGAGGCCTCCCCTTCCTCATCCGTCAAATCAGGGCAGTGCCACCGGAGCCAGGCTGTTGGGACAGTGAAGGAAGCTGTCACAGACAACCGTCTTCACCCAGAAGAAGCCTGTGACCCTGCAGGGAGGGTGCGCACTGGAGTGACCAGCTTGCTCCTGCCAGCAGCCTCTGCGTGGGCTGACGCAGCGTGGATCTGGGAGTCCGCACACTGTCTGCCCTTGTTCCCCTCGGTCGCTTCTGTCCCCTGGTCTCCTTGATGGCCCCTCAACGTACAGCACAGCCTCTCTGCAAAGCCCTTTATCCTTGGCTTCCCCACCTTGTGACACCACAGCTGAGAAGGGCTCATCCACAACTGTCCCTCATCTCCGGGAAACCCTTTTCTGACCGTGTTCCCCAGAACAGGCATCATGTCTGTCTGTCTGCTTCCATATTCTCTATCCGTGTTGCCCAGGCTGGCCTCAAAGTGATCTTCCTGCCTCAGCCTCCTGAGTAGCTTCACTGGCAGGCTGTGCCTCCTTGCCTGGCCTCTTTTATACAAATCTCCCAAGTCCTGACTGTGACACAAGGCTGTTTCCTTGGCTGTAAGGTGGGGTGGTGACAGCGTTCTTCTAGAGGGCTGGGTCCTGGCTGGAGGGCGGGGATCACAGGCTGAGTCAAAAACATCTTCCCCGGGGATGGGGGTAGATGTGGGGTCTGCAGCACAGCTTGGGGGCAGGAGGCAGGGAGCCACAGCAGGGAGGGACCTCTGAGGCTCATGTGTGACTCTGAAGCACAGGTGACTGTTCTTGTCCCCAGAACTTAAGAGAGTGCACCCTAGCACAGCAAAGCCCTGTACGAAGAACACACAGCGCCCCAGCTTGGTGGCAGAAATTCACTCTAGCACCAGCAGATGCTAAGGATGCAGACCCAGGCGGGAGATGGGAAGGAGGATCCAAGGGCCTGGGCTGTTTGGCGGGAAGGCAAAAAACTGGTGGTGGCACACACCTGTAATCCCAGCACTTGGGAGGCTGAGGCAGGAGGATTGGTGTGAGTTCAAGACCAGCCTGGGCTACAAAAGTGAGTTTAGGCCAGCCTGAACTGCATAGCGAGACCCTGTCTTAAAAACAAACAAACAAACAAACAAACAAACAAACATGATTTGGGGTCAGCAGTGCTCAGGCAGGGGACAGTGATAGTTCAGGCCAGAATTCATGAAGCCCACAAAGGGAGAGGACACCAGGCTTGGGGGTGCTCCCCGGTTATCCCAGCTATTCAGGAGGATGTGTGCAGGACAGGAATTTTGAGCTCAGCCTGGTCAACTCACAGGGAATCGGCTCAAGATAAAAAGTTGAAAGAGGAGCAGGGATGTGCCTCAGTGACAGTGCTCCTGAATTCAATCCCTGGACACTAGGAAAACAAAAAAACAAAAAAACAAAAAAAAAAAAAAAACGGGGGTGGTGGTAAACATTTGTCACTCTGGTGCTCTGGAAGGCTGAGGCAGGGTGATGGCAAATCTGAGGCCAGCCTGGACATAGCAAGACCCCACCTCAAAAACTAAAAGACAGGCTGGGAATCCAACTTAGGACAATGACGCTTAGTTCAATCCCCAGTATAGCAGAAATAAGTAAGATTTTAAGGAGGGAAAACAGACCAGGGCTGTTTCAGTTGCAAGTGAAAATCTAAAGTAAACTGGCTTGAGGGAAAAATAAAGGAATTTCTTGGCCTCTCCAATGGAAAAGTTTCAGGTATGTCAGCTTCGGGGCACAGTAGACCTGGGAGTAACCATCCCCTCTGTCCTGTTCCCCTGGAACACCAAGACCGCAGAGGGCGGCACGCAGAAAATCCAAGGGACCTCTCATTGGACAAACCGCGATCACGTGTTGCCGAGGAGCCAATCACAGGGCCAGGAGCGGGTCCTAGGACCCCCCCCCCCCTCGCGGTGGTGGGAGTCAAGGAAAGATGGCGAAGAAGGTGGCAATTCATCCCGCCCAGATGTGGTGATGTGTTGCGCTTCTGCTGCGTAGGTGACCCTGTTCTGGGTGTCTACAAGTCAGGGCTGACAACGCTAGGGGAAGTCACAACAAGCGCTCCCCGACTCGGTACATCTCCAGCCCAGAGAGCTAAAAGTTCAAATGGGAGCGTTGGACACGCGCCTGTAGTCCTAGCTGTCAAGCTGAGATTTTTTTTGTAAATGAATTTACCCTTCAGCCTGACTCAGGACTTTCCATTTATGGTCCCCTTACTTCCTCTGTGGTTAGGTTTTTTTGCCTTTTCCCACGCTCAAGGGGACAGGCGTGGCTAGCACACAGCAGCACACGAGGGACTAGGAAGCAACCTGCGAAACAGGTGTTTGCTTTGGCCTCTCCATATTGGTGAGAAGAGGGCGAGGCTGGGGAGCAGGGGTCATCCAAGGTCAGAGTCCTGAGGCGGCCAGAGAGGGCGGGCCTCTGGAAGTGCCAGCGGTGGCTGGGCTGTCATGGCCCTGGCCCAGCCTTGAGCCAACCAAGGCCACCAAGGGGCAGAGCTGTGGGCTGCGAGGCTGATAGGGCCCTGGAGTTGGATCCCGGCCGTGGGAGGGTGCGGTGGCTTCCTGTTTGCCCGCTGATGGCCCTGGGTCCCTGTAGCCTGACGCTGTGGGAGGGACCTGCAGGCAGGAGAGGTCAGAGCCAGGCTTCCTCTGCCAGGAACAGACCCGCCCTCCACACACACCTTTTCCTTTCTCTTTTTCATTCTTGTTTTTGTTTCCATTTTTTCTTTGCTGGAGATAGAACCCAGGGTTCCTGTATGCTGGGCAAGGGCTCACCCCTGAGCTGTATCTCTACCCCTTTTTGTATTTTCTTATTTTGAGACAAGATCTAACTCACTAAATTCCCCAGACTAGGGCCGGTGAAATGGCTCAGCAATCTAAAGCACCTGCTTAGGCAGCCACAGGGAACACGGTTTGATCCCTGGCACCACATGCTGTGCCAGCCCCACCCCCAGAGTTCAATCTCCAGTACTGGAAAAAAAAAGAATGCTTTTGTCTTAGTACTCTTCCCTCATTGCTAGGACAAACACCTGACATCCAAAATGAGGGAAGGAAAGGTTTATCTAGCTCACAGTTACTGGAGGTTTCAGTCCATATTCAGCTGGCTCCAAAGCAGAGTGGCACATGACAGAGGGCAACCTGCCATGGTGGCAGCTGAGAGCAAGAGAGCAGGAAGGGAGAGAGCTAGCAGCAGCTCAAGCAGCTCACTTCTGTTCCTCTCTTACATTGAAATGCAAATCACCTGCCCCAGGGGAGGGGCAGCACCTATTTCCACAATAATCAATTACGAATTCCTGAAGCTGCCCCATGAGGGTGTGAGGCTTTGGTGGGACACCCTATACAGAAACCATAACATTCCGCCCTGGACCCCAAAGACTCACGCCCATCCCTTTATGCAAAAGACATTCTAGTCCATCTCTAAGAGTTGCCAAAGTCCCAACAGTGTCAGCATTGCTGAAAAGTCCAAGTCCCAAGTCTCTGTGAGTCTCTATACAAATGTTAAACACATCCAACATTCAAAGGCACAAGATACACATTATCATTCCAGAAGTTATACATAGCAGGATACCAAGCCTTGGGGCCAACACAAGTCCAAAATCCAGAAGGACCAACATTGAATCCTATAGGTCCTTGTGGAACATCCAAAGCAACCTGTGGCAAATTGTAAGCTCCATGCAGCTCCGCCCCTATGGCACTCTTGATAGTTGTAGCTCTCATGGCTTCTCTCTCAGGCTGGCTTTGCTCCCTCTTTGCACGGTCCATGTTCCTGGCTTTTCCAAACTTCTGGGGTCTCCACTGAATAGGCTTCTCACTCACGGCTTCACACACTGCTCTCTTGGGGGCACACTGCCTGGCCTCCCAGGCCTCCTTCTGAAATTGAGGTGGAAGCCTTCTTAACTTCTGAACTCCTGCATTCTCAGTGCGCCTAAAACCATTGCCATGTGGATGATGTCAAGGCCTGCTGCTAGCTGAAGCGGTAGTCAGGCTTTCCTTTCTTTTGGCTGTAGAGATTGGGTGTCTGGATTGCTGAGCACTCTGACCCTGGTTCTACAAAATAAATTCTCCACACCATGCCATTCTGGAACAAAGGCTCAGTGGCTTTCTCCTCAAGTCAAAGTCCCTGACGTTTGCAATTGTGAGGCTGCAAAGGGTGGAGACCTGCCACCTCCTGTGATGCCCTCGGGCCATCTCTTCCATTCTCTGGTTCCTTTTCAGCAGTGGAGATCCTCTCAGCTTTATCTGTGCAGTCCACAGCTTTACTGGTGCTTCTTTTCTGGCCAAACTTACATTTTTGAGCCATCCTGCTGGGCTCCTTGCTCTAGATTTGCAACATAAATCTGACTAAAAGCCCCCAATAGCAGCCATGCCACCACCCCAATATTTGGCTGCTTTGAAATATCTATTGAAAGATTCATCAGTCTGCCATGCTTAAACTCAGTCTTAGGCAAAGTCTCTGGGCATGAGCAAAATGCAGACAACTTCTCTGCTAAGTCAAAACACAAATGATCAGGAGTCCAATACCCAATGCAGTCCTTCCCAGCAGAAACCTCCCCAGCCTGGTCCTCACAGGCCGGCTTTCTATCAGCCTTCTGGTCTGATCTCTGACCAGAATCTCCTGTTATATGTCAATATTTGGAACAGCTGAAGCTGTTCCAGCTCTTTGCAAGTAGAGGACCTCTCCAAACTTTTCTTATCTCTTCCCATAAACCATTCCCAAAAACTTTTAATCCACACGGTCAGGTTGGTCACAGCAACGACCCCACTCCTGTGGTACCAAATTCTGTCTTTTTTTTTTTTTTTTTTCTTAATTTTATTTATTTATTTATTTGTTTGTTTGCTTGTTGTGTTTGTTTGTTTCTTTATTTATTGATTTTGTGGCTGGCTCAGCCTGCCCTGGTGGTGGCGCTGGCGCAGCATGTGGTGCCGGGGATCGAACCGCAGTCCCTGCAGTTGCCTGAGCCTTCCTACGCAGGCGCTTTAGACCACTGAACCATCTCGCCGGCCCCCCAAATTCTGTCTTAGTTACTCTTCTTTCATTGCTGGGACAAACACTCAAAATGAGGGAAGGAAAGGTTTATCTAGCTCACAGTTACTGGAGGTTTCAGTCCATATTCAGCTTGTGCCAAAACAGACTGGCACATGACAGAGGGCAATCTTCCATGGTGCAGCTGAGAGCAAGAGAGCCTGAAGGGAGAGAGCTAGCAGCAGCTCAAGCAGCTGACTTCTGTTCCTCCCTTACATTGAAATGCAAATCACCTGCCCCAGGGGAGGGGCAGCACCCATTCCCACAATAATCAATTACAGATTTCAGAAGCAACCCCATGACTGCAGGAGGCTTTGGGAGGACACCTATACACAAGCCATAACAGCTTTCTTATAAGAATATATGTAGAACTCAGTAATGAAACAGAAAATTTTTAAATGAGCAAAAGATTTTACCAGATGCTTTGCCAAACAGGGTACATGGATGGCAAATAAGAACACATAACTGGACATGGTGGCACACACCCAGAATCCCAGCCTCTGGGAGGCCGGGGCAGGAGGATTCCTGTGAGTTCAAGGCCAGCCTGGGCTACATAGTGAGATCCTGTCTAAAAAAAATAATAGGCTGGGCGTGGTGGCGCACCTGTAATTCCAGCACTTGGGAGGCTGAGACAGGAGGATCAGAAGTTTGAGCCCAGTCTGGACAATTTAGCAACTTAGTGAGACCCTGTCTGGAGAGAACAATAAACCAGGCATGGTGGCACATGCCTGTAATCCCAGCACTCGAGAGGCTGCAGAGGGTTGTAGTGCATTTGAGACCAGCCTGGGCTACAAAGTGAGCTCAAGGCCAGCCTGAAGGACATAGCAACAAGATCCTATGTCAAAAAGATGGAGGGGAGAGGAGGAGAAGGAGGAGTAAGAAGAAGAGAAAACAGAAAGGACTGGGGTTAGAGCTCCTTCCAGAGACCTCAGGTTCAATTTCAAGAGCTGCAAGAAAGGATGGAGGAAGAAAGAAAGGAAAGGAAGAAAAAAAGAAACAGGTGACAAGTTCAATAACACAGATGAACCTCCAAAAGATATGGTGTAAACTAAGTACAGTGGTACACACCTATAATCTCAGCCGCCTGGGAGGCTGAGGCAGGATGATCTTCAGTTTGAGGCCTGTCTGGGCAATTCAGCTAAAATCACTGGGTGTGCAGCTCAGCACTCCTTAAGTTTAAGCCTTGGTATTGCAAAAAACGGAAGCCAGGCGAAAGAAGCCAGACCCAGAGTACTCTGTGTACTAAGATTCCATTGCTGTGACGTTGCCAGAAAAGGCAGGCAACTGGGACAGGAAGCCAACGGAGGATGGCCTGAGGTTGAGGAAAGACTGCAGAGGGCTGACTTTGGGGTGAAAGCTTCTCAACTGCTGAGTGGGAGGCTGCACAGCTCAGCGCCGCCAAGATCCAGGTGGTGAGGACGGCAGGTTGTGCAGCGTGTAATACACCAGGCTAAAGGCCGGAGCTGGCCGCAGCGCTCACTGGCAAGGTCAGCGCCGCCCATGTGACTGAGCCTGGGCTCCCAGGGCCTGCTCTGATCCCAGGGCCACAGGGAGATCCAACAGATAAAGGTCCCCCCTCCTCCCAGGCCACAGCCAGGAGCAAGATTAAGAAGGCAGGAAACTAGATCTAGCAGGCAGATCTACTGATGTTCAGACTGGGATCCTGTTGAGAAAACGGCGAAGGGCGGAGCCGTTTCGGTGAAGTTTGGGTGAAGTTTGAGGCAGAGGGAACCAGGCGGGGTGAGGGGCAGCAAGTTGGAGCATGCCCCGAACAGCAAGAGAGCACTGTGGGGCTGTGGGGGTGAGCGAGGGAGAGAAGGCAGGGGGTGATAGGACGGGGCGCAGGGCGGGGCGCAGGGCGGGTGGGCCCAGAGAAGGGCTTTGGCTTTTGTGTGGAGCAAGTGGGAGCCACAGTGTTCTTAAGCAGAGAAGGGGTGTGAGCAGATGGAATCATGGGATGAACAGGGCAGCCCTGGTCCAACCGGGACATCATGGGTCTGGACCCGACGGAAGACATGGAAGTGCGTCTAGTCCAGATGAAAGCTCAGCGTGGTGGGGCACGCCTATCATCCCAGAGTTTAGGAGGCTGAGGCAGAGGGATTGTCTCTGAGCTCAAAGCCAGCAAGTTCGCTGTCACTGAGCTGCACTGCAGTCCCCTCTCGTTTCTGTCTCAGCGCACCCCGGGGTGGAGCTGACATGTGGATAGAATCTGCTCCCTGCCTCTGCATAAGCAGGAGACGCTTTAATTTGCTGAGCTATCTGGTT
The DNA here is from genome assembly GCA_004027915.1 of Capromys pilorides. Classification (NCBI taxonomy): domain Eukaryota; kingdom Metazoa; phylum Chordata; class Mammalia; order Rodentia; family Capromyidae; genus Capromys; species Capromys pilorides. The sequence goes on along the minus strand of PVKN010003389.1, from coordinate 15,261 downwards.
GCCCCTCCCCTCCATTTCTTCCACTCTTTTATTTTTCTCTGTGGAGCACTGACCCTCACCCTAAGTTGCCCAGGCTGGCCTTAAACCTGCAATCCTCCTGCCTCAGCCTCCCCAGTAGCTGAAATGACAGGCATGTGCCACCAGGTCTAGCCCCCAAGAAATTTTTCCTGAGTATCTGGGCCAATAGGCAGGAAACTAAGGCTCCAAGAGTTGCCAAGAGTTAGCCCTGCCCTCCCGCCTCCTGCTGGGTCCTGTCCATCTGGGGATCCTCTGCTCGTGCCCTTCCCTTGGCTTTGTGTCCAAGCCTCCTCCCTGGGGACCGGTCCATGTGCTGCTGATGCCTCTGTCCTGAGCTCATAGGGTAGCAGCGCCTATCCTAATGTGGAAAAGTCCAGGCGCTTTCCTCCTGGGGCAGGGGGCAAGCCACATCCCCAGCGGCCTCCGCCCGCACTAATCCCCCCCCCCACTTCCTCCTGCAGCCTCCACCCACGCCTGCCCCAGCCTCTTCCCGGCCACCCGCCGCCACCGCAGAGGAGCCTGTGGATCCCAGCGCCGCAGTGTCTCTGGCCACTGGGCTCCCTGGCTTTGTTCCTGCTCTGGCCATGTGGGAATCCTCAGTCCCCTCCTCCTCCCAGGGAGGTCTCCTTAATCCACAGAGAGTGCCCCTTAGAAGCGACAGCGCAGCATGTACAGGAGCGGCTGAGTGTTCATTATTAATACCTCAGACCAGGGTCTCCACGTTCCCAAGTGGGCCATAGCGGCGGCCCGCTGAACTTCCAGCTTTCTAGGAGGCTGAGATAGGATGATCGCAAGTTCCAGCTCAGCCCGAACAACTCAGAGACTCAACAAGACCCTGTGTCAGATGTTAAAACGAAAAAGGTCTGGGGGTGCAGCTCAGTGTGCAGGCCCTGGGTTCAGTCCCCGTATGGCAAAAAGAAAAACAAGTCCCAGATGTGAGGCCTTTGTCATACCTAACTCTCTCACAATCCCCACTTCAGGCAACCCTCCCGTTCTCGCCCCTGCAGGGTGGACCAGACCCAGTGACTGTGACCAAGTCACAGGTGTCTGCTTCTGAGATGAGGGCACGAAAGATGGGGCCTTCTGTCCTACTCCCACCACCACCAGCACTACCCCAACCTGCTTTTCTGTCTCTATCTCCCCCCTTACCAGAAGCCATGTTCTGAGTTGTGCCATGGGCAGGGCCGTGTGACAGAGAACCAGGTGGCCTGTGAACATCAGCCTGTGAGGAGCTGAATCGGAATGCCCGTGTGGGAGCCTGGAAGCGGGTCCTTGGTAACCTCCCCAAAGTTGTACCTGCAATCCCAGCACTTCTGAGGCTGAGGCAGGAGGGTCACCATGACTTCCGGGCCAGCCTGGGCTACATATGGAGAGTCCCTGTCTCAGAAAACCAAAACCAAAATCAAAACTCCAACTGACCCTCTGTTGACACCTGGACTGCGCCTGAGCAAGGCCCTAAAGCAGGGCGCTCAGCGACCCCCATTTCCTGCCACCCGGAGGCTGTGAGCTCACCCCAGTCCATGTGCACAGTCATGTTCAGCGTGAAGGTGTGTGGGGCAATGGGGGAACCACACGGAGGACAGTGGTTCCCCAAGACTAACGTTGTAGCCATAGCAACATCACAGCCCAGTGATTCCTCCTTATGTGTTTGCGGTGGTGCCAGGATAAACAAATCCGCCGTGTTGCCATTTGTAGAAAAGTATAACAGGGTGGCAAATACCTGTAATCTAAGCATTCTGGGAGGCTGACACAGGAGGATCACAAGTGGAAGCCCAGCCTAGGTTACATAGTGAGACCCTCTTTCAAAACCAAGGGGGCTGGGGAGATAGCTCCGTAGCACAAGTGCCCGCCTGGCAAGTGCAAGGTCGTGAGTTTGAACCTGGTCCCGCCCAAAAAAAAAAGAAAAAAAGTGTAGCGCACATATAATTATCAGGTGTAGGGCTGGGGGCGTAGCTTGGCGGCGTAAGCTTGGCAAGCTCAAGGTCCTGAGTGCAATCCCCAGTACCAAAACAATTTAAAAAAATAATGATTACCAGGTGCATTACATCACACCTAATAATGAATGAGTGGTATTTTTTTTTTTTAAGTTTTGAGACAAGATCTCACTACATAGTTCAGTCTGGCCTTGAACTCAGGCAATCTTCCTGCCTCAGCCTCGGAAGCACTGGGATGACAGAAGCGCCCTCCGCACCTGGCTTGGGCTATGCTTTTCACCAGGCGCACCTCCTCGAGGTTGCTAGGATGCAGCAAGCTGTGCAGCAGCTTCCACTGAGCGTCTCCTGCCTCTTGCGTCTCTAGATTGCACCAAGAGGCCGCATGGAGCCGTTGACCCACGTCTGCTCTGTGAAAAGTACCTGCAGGATGTTGAGAAATGTCCAACTCCCCAGTGACTCATTTTTCCAAGTGACGTGCGACTATTTTAGACTCCTGTGTGCAGCGAAGCATAGCACAGGCCTGTACTCCATAGCACTCCAAAGGTGGAGGCAGAAGGACCCTGACTGTGAGGGAGGCCAGCCTGGGCTACCCACTTAAACCCTGTCTCGCCCCTCCCCCCAATTTCAGATTTAATGTATAACACATCAACGTATAACAGATCTATTATATCCAGACTGGACTGGAATTGACGAAGGAATTGAGGCTTATAGTTTTTGCCACGCTGGGAAAAGGCAAGCATAGATACCCTTTGGCTGGCTTCCCCCAATTATAATTGCAATCCCATTGAAAAGTTACTGGAATCCTAGTGAGTTAATTCTAATCTACCACTTCCAGGGCAGCCCACGCGGAGAATGAAGACACTAGGGTGTATCTGTAGCTGTGAGGAGCCCAAGGGTCCTAAATCCTGCTACAGTGACTGCTACCCACAACAGAGGGCTGAACCTGGGTTTTATTTTCATGAAGTGGGAGGTGGCTTGAGGATGGGTGACCGAGAATGGCAGGAAGTAGGCGAGTTCTGTGAGCTGGGCTAGGTAGGAGGCACAGTGGCACCTCTGCAGTGTGCAGAGAAAGGATCTGCAGAAAGAGTGAGATGCGTGGCACAGCTGAGGTAGTACCTATTGTCTTGGGGTGCGCCTGGCTCCAGCTCTGACGTGCAACCTTCTACGCCCTGGGAAGTCCTGAGGCCTCTTATCTCAGGGCTGATCCCAGCCCACAGCTTGGAGCACAGCTCTCCACCCCACCTCAGCTCACGCACGTTTTCTGGGAGCAAGGCAGATGCCTAGTAGCTAAGCCGGGCACGGCAGCTCCCTCTTGTAATCCCAGCACTCGAGAGGCTGAGGCAAGAGGATCACTGCAGGTTGGAGGCCAGCCTGGGCTACAAAATGAGTTCCAGACCAGCCTCAGCTGCATAGTGAGACCCAGATAAAAACAAAACAAAACAGTAATAAACAAAAACAAATCTATAAAAGGCCTGAGGGTTTCTCTTAACATTCTCCGGATTTCATCTCCAGTGCTGAAAAAAAAAATATATATATATATACAAAAGGATAGATTAAGGGTCATTCCCAGGATTGTTTTTTTAGTTGTTTTTGTTCTTTGTTTTTTTCTTTTTCCCTGGATTTCAGGCCAGCAGCTAGGGGACAGCACAAAGCCGTTGGCAGGCTTTCATGAGTATTTACCAGGGGCAGGACCGAGCAAAGAGAATTAAGTATAAGGATTGAATTTTCCCCATTGCCTGAGGCCCCACACAGCCCTCTTATTGAGCTTGTCTTTATTTCAAATGCTGCAGTTTTATTCATCATGGAATTTCTGCATTAATTCTGAGTTTTCAAAAAGATAGCCTCTTTGGGTACGGTGTTACATTCGGGGAAGCTGAGGCAGGAGGATTGCCATAAATTGGAGGCCAGCCTGGGCTACATAGTGAGACCCTGCCTCAACAAAACAAAAGGCCGTAAAATCATATTTATCTATGTGTTGGTGACCCCAGCTGTTCACTGTGTCCCAGCTGAAGCCCACGGAGTTCCCACTGTGAGACCATTAGAGTGCAAGGGGGACAGCCAGGGTCCAAGTCAGGGCAGACACAGTTCTGCTGCGGTGATAAAAGTACCCTGAATCTTTTAGTCTTCAGGTGTCAGAAGTTCTAGTTCTCATTCAGCTTCCATTTTGCACACAGGTGGCAGAAAGAAAAGAAAATACAGCATCGGTTGAACCTGCTTTTAAGACTTCCACCTGGGAGATCGAGATAGACCTGCTACTCTTTTATTGGTCAAAGTTAGTCACATGGCTACGCGAGTGGGTGGGGCACAAGAGCTTTGGATCAAGCCTCCCGTTTCACTGGTCAACGCAAGTCACGTGGCCAGACTGGTGGGCGGGGCAGTACCTGCTTTCCTTTTACCTAGATGGGGGACGTGCAATGCCGGCGAGGTTTGTGTGGCTCTAATAGCGTCCTGAAGAAGGTTGGGGAGGCCGTCTGATGTTGGCAGCTGGACAGAGAGTGGCTTCAGGGAGTAATTGGTACTGACTGCTCACCACCTGACTGTGAAGGCACAGGCCACCTGACAGGTGGCCTCCAGCCTCAATCCTACCTAGCCCCTTACCTAGGGTTGTTTTTTTTTTTTTTTTTTTTTTTTTTTTTTTTTTTTTTTTTGGTCTTTTTGAGACAGGGTCTCACTATGCAGTTCAGGCTGGCCTTGGGCTCACTTTTATAGCCCAGGCTGGTCTTGAACTCGCACCGATCCTCCTGCCTCAGCCTCCCAAGTGCTGGGATTACAGGTGTGCACCACCACATCTGGCTTTTTTTTTGTCTTTTTGATGCAAGGTCTCACTATGCAGTTCAGGCTGGCCTTGAGGGCACTTTTGTAACCCAGGCTGGTCTCGAACTTGCACTGATCCTCCCGCCTCAGCCTACCAAGTGCTGGAATTAAAGGAGTGTGCCCCTGCACTACCTGGGATTTTATTTTTTTGGGTGTGGAACTAGGAATTGAACTCAGGACCTTGCGCTAGCTGGGCAGGCACTTGTGCTTCTGAGCTATCTTCCCAGCCCCAACCTGGGATTTTTTGTTTAAATTGTTAAATATACAGACAGAAAATTCACCATCTCAAGCTTTCATCATCGTGTTTGTTACTGTTTTGGCAGTACTTCGGCAGTACTGGGGACTGAACGCGGGAAGAGCTCTACTACTGAGTGACAGCCCAGCCATTTTGAGTTTTTATTTTGAGATAAGGTCTTGTAAAGCCGCCCAGGCTGTGCTCAACCTTGTGATCTTCCTGCCTCAACCTCCCAAGTTGTGGGGAGTGAGCTACCACTCTGGCTTCTTAACTTTTTTTTTTTTTTTTTTATGTTGTTGTTTTTGAGTTCTGACACAAGCTGTCCCCGTGGTGCACGCCACCCCCAGCTTGGGCCCTGCTGCTCCGCTCAGAGAGGCCATGGGGGCACTGGCTGCCTGCAGCCCTGGTCTCTTTGGAGCTACTCCACAGAATGTACTGTTTTCTAGGTTCATCCATGCTGTAACATGTGTCATAATTTCCTTCCTTTTTTCATTTTTAGTTTTAATTGTGGTTTTAAAAAGTGACATAAAATGAACCATCTTAACAACTTGCAGCAGCACGGCTCAGGAGTGAGAAATTTTCACACCGCTGTGCCACCAACATCCGGAGCGTTTTCAGCTTGCAAAACAGAAACTCTGTCCCCAAGAAACACTGCCCGCAGGCCCCTTCCCAGCCCCAGCTCCCACCCTCCTGCTTTCTGTTTCTATCAATCAGACTACTGTAGCTTAGTGACTTCATGTAAATGGAACTACTTCCTGTACTTTTCTTTGTGTGTGTATGGTGCTAGAGATTGGACCCAGGGCCTTCTCACTGAGCTACAGCCCCAGCCCTTTTTATTTAATTTAATTAATTCATTTATTTATTTTTGTCTTTTTGAGACAGGGTCTCACTATGCAGTTCAGGCTGGCCTTGAACTCACTTTTGTAGTCCAGGCTGGTCTCAAACTCGCACTGACCCTCCTGCTTCAGCCTCCCAAGTGCTGGGATTACAGGCATGGGCCACCACGCCTGGTTTATTTTTTATTTTGTGTTAGTCTTGCTCAATTGCTGCTACCTGGCATCCTTCTGCCTCAGCCTCTCCAGTAGCTGCCATGACACGTGTGCCCCGGCCCGAGGCTGGCCTTCGTGATTTAACAGACTGTCCTCAAGCTTCACCCTTCTTGCAGCATACGTCAGAATTTCCTTCCTCTGGAGGGCTCAATAATAAGCCTTGTGTTTATCCATGCATCCACTGAGGCCGCTTGGGCCGGGTCCAGCTTTGGTCAGTTGTGCAGAACAGGAACATGAGGGAACAGAGGCTCCTTTGAGACCCGGTTCACAGTTCTTCGGGGTCTGTACCCAGAAGTAGGACGTCTGAAGCCCATCAGACACACACCTGTTGCCCTCACCCCAGAGACTGAGGCAAGAGGGTGGCGAGGTCAAGGTCAACCTGGATTACATATCAAGACCTATAAAAAAAAAAAAAAAGGCAAAAGTCTTAGGAACCTCCGTGCCATTTTCCCCTCCCACTGACAGTGAGTGCTGTGTTCCAGGTTCTCCACCACCCCGCCCCCGTGTGCTGTCTCTGTGCCCCTGATAGTGGTCATCCTAACAGACCTTATCTCTGTGGGGGTTTTGACCTGCCTGCCCTTGTGACTAGATAGCTAGTACTTCCTGTGTCTGCTGCCGTGTTTGTCAGCCCAGGAATCTAACAACTGAGTTGGAGGATGAGGTGGCCAGCATGAGGTTCCCCTGGCCTCCTGGAGCCTGGGCAGCCCCAGGGAACCCCAGGACTGACAGCTCACCAGGGCAGAACTGGGGGCGAGAAGGCTTCAGGGTCGACATATCCATAAGAGTGTTGCCATGTTCAGCACAACCCACAGCCACACCCACAGAAACCACCCTTCAGCTATTTCCCCAGCCCCTCCATGGTCTTTTCTTCCTTTCTTTTTAGTTCATTTTTGAGACAAGATGTCATTGTGCAGCCTAGGCTGGCCTTGAATTTGTGGAGATTCTCCTGAATCAGCTTCTTTTTAAAATTTTTTAAGAGGAGCCAAGCATGGTGGCACACGCCTGTAATCCCAGCACTTGGGAGGCTGAGGCAGGCAGGTCAGTGCAAGTTCAAGACCAGCCTGGGCTACAAAAAGTGAGCCCAAGGCCAGCCTGAACTGCATAGCAAGACCCTGTCTCAAAAAGAAAAAAATTTTAAGAATTTTAAAAAGGGAATAAAAATGTGATGGGGGCTGGATACAGCTCCGGAGAGCCCTGGGTTCCATCCCCAGGACCCCAGTAAAGGAGCAGTAGAGGGGGAGACACCTGGGTGGCTGAATGAATGGTGTGTGAACTGAGTTATTCCCCTTGCCGGGCAGCCATTACTGAGCGCCAGCTGTGTACCTGGCAGGGTGGAAACCCAAGTGCTGCGGCTGAGACCACAGGTGCTGCAGGGAGGCGGACGAAACCATGCACATAAGCAAGAAAGGAGAAGATTGGAGTTTTGGGATGGAGAAGAAGTAGAGATTAATGGCACTAGAGAGGTGGCTTTCAAAGAAGAGTGTGGGCCGGTGAAATGGCTCAGCAGACTAAAGAGTCTATTGAAGCAGACGGTGGGGCCCCACCCTCAGGGTGCACTAAGATGGCGAATGAGACAGGGTGTGGTGTCACACATGCCTGTAATCCCAGTGCTTGGGAGGCGGAAAACAGGAGGATCACTACGAGTCCAATCTGTATAGCGAGACCCTGTACTAAATACATATAGAAAAAAAAAAGAGTGAGCTAGGTGGATAGGCCACGCCTAGCAAGACCTTTCCTCACCCTTCCCCCCAAAAAAGAAACCAAAGTGGGCGCATATCTTCAGGGGTGGGTTAGTAACTATGGCTAGAAGGGAGCTGGCTGGTGAGTTAAGTAGTCATCGGCTGGGTGAAGGAAATGGAAAGCAGACAGACAGACACAAATAACAGGGCTGATGGCTGACCAGGTCCAGGGCTGGATGGATAAAAAGAGGGAAGACAAGATGGGGGTGGGGGTACACACGTGTTATCCCAGCGCCCAAGAGGCTGAGGTGGGAATGTTCTTGCTTGTGTTTGCGTTTTGCGCCTTGAAACGGTCTGCCTCCCTGCTGTGTGCTCCAGGCTGGCTTCCACCCAGTGGGGCGCCTCCTACCTCAGCCTCCTATGTCACTGAGCCCGGCCAGGCAGTATTGCCAGGGTTTGGGGGCTACATAGAAAGACCCTGTTTAACTGAAGAGAGAGAGACAGAGAGAGATGAGCTGGGAGGCAGCTAGATGGCCTAAGCACCTGCCTGACAAGCACAAGGTCCTGAGTTTGATCCCTGGTATGGCATGCTGTGCAGGTCACCCTGGAACCCTGGGTGTCGTGGCTCATGCCTGTAATCCCGGAGCACTGTGGAGGCTGAGATAGGAATCACTGTGAGTCTGAACTGCAGAGAGAGAGAGAGAGAGAGAGAGAGAGAGAGAGAGAGAGAGAGAGAGGGAGAGAGACAGGCTGTGGAGAGTCCTGGGATAAAACTGGGATCTCAAGACGACTGCACCAGCCTAAGTGACTCGCAGCAGGGCCTGGGGTTTCCTGCCCAGAGCCTATGCCCATCTGTGTGATCTTGAGTCATCCAGCCACCATCCTCAGCGTAGGGACCCTTGGGCAGCGGCTCCCGGCAGAGACCTGGCCCAGGGCAGAGGGGTGGGGCTGGCATGGGGAGCTCAGGGGACGGGCACAGAGCCTGTTTTGCTGCGTGGTGCCATGTGGCCCCCCTGCATCTCCTTGCCCCTCTCTGTGCCTCCGCCACAGTCCCCTGTGACAGGGCCTCTCCCTAGACAGCATGCCCTGTGGTTGGACTTCCTCATGTGGGTGTGAACACTCAGCGCCCCTGGTTCCTGCGCACCCCGCACCCCACAGCCAGTCTCCGGCTTTCCCACTGCTGGCCTGCTTGCCCTGTACCCTGCTTGCCATTGCCTGTGTTGGAGCAGCCTCCCAGGAGCCCTAGGGCTCCTCTCTCCCTCTCGCGCTTCCCTGTGTCTCCTCCTCACAAGGCCTTCCACCACACAGTGTAGTTCCCAACCCCCAGCACACCCTTTCCTTGGTTAATCTTCCCCATTTTCCAAATCAGAGACTCTCCCTAGTGTATTTTCTGTGTTTTTTGAGTTGGGACCTTACTATGTAGTCCAGGCTGCCCTTAAACTTGCTCTGTAGCCCAGGACCTCGAACTCGTGGCGATCCTCCTGCCTACCCCTTGCAGTGCCAGGAGTACAGGTGCCACCATGTCTGGCTTTCTTTTCTTTTTATGTTATGGCCGGCTCAGCCTGCCCTGGGGGTGGGGCTGGCACAGCATGTGGTGCTGGGGATGGAACCTCAGTCCTGCGGTTGCCTAAGCTTGCCTGAGCAGGCGCTTTAGACCACTGAGCCATCTTGCCGGCCCCATGTCGGGCTTTCATAACGTATATATTTATCACATTCGTAGTCCCCTGCCAGACTTCAGGCCCACAGAGCAGAGTTTTGAGTCTGGCACACCGAAATCTGCATCACGTCCACAACACCCAGCTTGCGGGTTTGTTGAATGCATGTGCAGCTTTCAGATCTGGAAAAGTTTTGTTTCAGAGATATGGAAAGATTAGCTGAGGGCTTGTCTGTCAGCCACCAAGGTTCCTGGAGGTCGGGCAGCCCTGGGACTCAACCCAGGCTTCACCAGGGCTCTGCCACCACACCACACCTCCAGCCCTTTCTCCCTTCCTCCTCCTTCCTTCTTATCCTTCCTTCCCTCCCTCCTTCCTCTCCCTGTTTCTCTCCCTCCCTCTCTCCTTTCATTGTGTCTCTTCTTAAACAGGGTCTCACTAAGTTGCCCAGGCTGTCTTCAACCTTGTGACCCTCCTGCCTTGGTCTCGCAGACGGCCAGGGTCATAGGTCGGCCCCACCGCCTCTGGCCCCAGGTTTGGCGTGGTCACTGGTAGGTTTTTTCAAGGCATCGCAGCAGAGAAATAGGCAGGAGAAAAAAGGGAAAGGGACTTTCTTTTTTGGGGGGTGGTGGTGGTGGTGGCACAAATCAAACTCAGGACTTTGCCCTTGTGAGGCGTGCACTTATTCCACGGAGCTATCTCCCCAGCCCAAAAGGGCTTTGTTATCTTTGATGACAAGGAGAGTATCTGGGGCCGATAAGAGATTCTCTGAGAAGGAACAAAAGGAGACTGAGGCTTTTGTGGCCTTCTATCATGGTGGAGTTTGAGGGGAGTGTTCAGATGTACCTGAGGAGCTGATTGGGTCCTTCCCCAAGACAGTGGGAAAGGTGAAAGGAAACTGCATCCTGGGCTGAGTTGGAGAAGAAGGGGGAGGTGGTCTCGGCGAAGAGAAGCTGTTTTTTTTTGATTGATTGATTGGTTGATTGATTGATTGTCTTTTTGAGACAGGGTCTCGCTGTGCAGTTCAGGCTGGCCTTGAGCTCACTTTTGTAGCCCGGGCTGGTCTTGAACTCACACTGATCCTCCTGCCTCACCCTCCCAAGTGCTGGAATTACAGGTGTGCGCCACCAAGTGAAGCTGTTGTTTTAATGGCTTCAGCCTCGGTATATGGCCTCCATGATGGTTCAGCCATTCATATGAGGGCCAGAACCTGTCAGTCACCAACACTGCACACCCCCGTCCCCTCCAGGTGCCAGAGCATTTCCAGCTCCAGGGGAAACCTGTGCCCACGAGCCAGGCTCCCTACCCTCCGGGCCCTGGCAGCCGCCCATCTGCAGCTGTGGCTTTGAGGCCCAGCCAGTGCCGTGTGTGACTCAGGCAGGCGACCTTTCCTGCGGCTGCTGTGCCTCAGGCGGTTTCCAAGGCTCGCCCACGCTGCACGGCAGGGCGCCTTTGCCCTTTCAGGGCTGAATGGTACTCCATTGTGTGTGCATGTCAGATTCTGCTCCTCCATTCATCCACTGATGGACACTGGGGCTATTTCCACATTAGGTTTTGTGAATTGTGCCCCTGTGAGCATGGTGTCAAGAATCTCAGCCCCAGCCGGGGAAATAGCTTGGTGGTCTAAGTGTCTGCCTGGCAAGCACAAGGACCTGGGTTCGATCCCTGGTACTGCATGCCATGCCAGCATACCCAGCTTTTATATTTTTTATTTTGAGATAAAAGTCTATCTAAATTTCCAAGCTCCCCAGGACAGACGCAGACCTGCAATCTTCTTGTCTCTGCCTCCCAAGTGCTGTGATTACAGGTGTGTGCCACCACACTGGCATCTTTCTCCTTCCCTCCTTCTTTCCTTCTTTCTATCCATGCTGCAGTTTGTCATATGAAGCACTTGAACTGCCACTGAGCCACAGCCCCAAGCCCTTCACAGAATGCATCGTGGAGACCCAACCACCTGTCCCCTCCTCTGCCACTCCTTTTCATGCTTGTATACTATTCCGATCACTTTATGTACTGCCCAGGTAGCAGGAGCATTTCGTCGGAGTCTCAGCATCTGGGGTGTCAACCATTGGTAGGTGCTGGGAGTAGAGTGTGCTGGGCAAGTGTGAGGTGGCAGTTTCTAGTCCCAGTGTCACAAAATATAATTTAAAAATATTTTTAAGTCATTGAAAACATCACTGACATTAGGACTCGGGAGGCTGAAGCACGAGGATTGCGAGTTCAAGGCCAGCCTGGACTGTATAGCAAAAACTTCTCAAAACAAAACATTCTTTTGCCATTGTCCTATTAAGCAACATGTCCCCCTCCCAGTGCCCCTCACTGCCCCACAGTCTTGGCGCCCCATGAACTGAGAGTTTGGAGGGAGAAGCTGGAGACTCCATGCCTGCCACTGCTTATATTCGGTTTATTTATAGCTCTGCCCCACGTCACAGCCCCAGCTGGGGCCACCAATGAGCGTGTGCCCCGGGGAAGGGGAAGTATGTTGCTAGGTGCTGCAGTTTGTTTGGGGTTCGGGGATGCCCTGGCAGCTTCCTGAAGGGTTTCATTTCTTAGAAGCCAAGAACATCACAGGCACAGCTCTGCCCCTTATGTCACCTTCACGGGTTGGGGAGAAGGGGAAGGATGCAGAACCTGATGTGGGACGAGGCGCCCAGGCATGACCTCTCTTCGAAGCCTGATGACCAGGCCAGTTTGCCCCTCTGTGGTCTGAGGCCTTGTTACCCATCCCCCACCAGTACTTCATTTTTTTTTTTTTTTTTTTTTAATGTTTTGAGATAGACTCACCGTGTAGCTCAGGCTGGCCTCCAGCTTGAGATCCTCCAGCCTCAGCTTCCCAGAGCCAGGGGAACAGGGGTAAAGTGGTGCCCAGCTTTGCTGCTTTTATTTTTCCTTTCTTGATGTAGGGGCTCTTTCATCTCATCTCTATACCTCTATTCTTCTCCTTCTCCTTCTCCTTCTCCTTCTCCTTCTTCTTTCTCTTTGGCACCAGGGATCTAACTCAGGACTTTGAGCTTGCTAGGCAGGCATTTAAGTCACTGAGCTATCTTCCTGGCCCCATCTTGCAGTTTTTAAGACAGGCCTCATTGTATAGCCCAGGCTGGCCTCAAACTCACAGCAATCCTCCTGCCTCAGCCTCCTGAATGCTGGGATAACAGCTGTGGGCCACCACACCCAGGGCTCTGCCTCATTCTTCAGTGGAGACCTGTGTGACTCCATCCTGGGAAATGTGGAAGCTGGGGTGTCTCAGAGAAGACACCCGGGTGAGGTCACCATGGCGAGGCTGTGTCTCCAGGCAGGACTGACCATCCCTGGAAGCCAACTGCCTCCCTCACAGAGCCAGTCCCGAGATAGCAATCAAGACTGCAGTGGGAGCCTGGCGTGGGCATGGTGACATACACCTGTGATCTCAGCCCTTGGGAGGCTGAGGCAGGAGGGCCACCAGCCAGGCACCTGTGGGGCTTCTCTGCTGAGCCCCACTTGTTTGGCACTGCCAGGTCACTCCAAATACAGCCAGCCGGTTTGTGTTCCCTAGGCTGAGTGGGAGCTGCCATGGCCGGGTAGATCTGTGTGTGTGTGTGTGTGTGTGTGTGTGTGTGTGTGTGTGTGTGTATCAGCCCAGGAAACCCAAGGGTGCAGCCACAGAGGGACCCCAGGTCCCTGCCCTGGTGAGGGCTGCCCGGGTGAGGACTGTCCCCACCTCACGCACTCGCCAGCTTCCTGGCGGCGACAGCTGTCCTCATTGACAATAGCGAGGCCGCCTGGCCGGAGCCGGAGTCTGCTGGGGGCTCATCCGCATGGGGCTGCCCGCCCCTTCCTCTGCCATTGTCTCCAGTGGGCATCCTGTTATGAGCCCCCTGTCCGCCTGAAATCCTATATGACCCCAGGCTGTGCGGGTGCTGGGCATGGGTGGTGGCACAGAGTACCCCAGGCTGGACACTGGGCTCCGCTGGGGTCCCTGCTGCAGAGGGCAGCAAGGGAAGGTACCAGCTCTGACGTGGGTCTCTCAACTAAAGCCCAGAAAAGCCACCTCGCCCATCACAGAGCCACCCGGGACCTGTGCGCCACTCAGGGGTGCTCCTGTTGCACCTGTGGTGCAGAGTCCTGAGCCTGCAGCGCCCTGTGGGTAGTGGAAGCCGGGCCGGGAGCGGCATCACTGCCTCCTCCTCTTGCTGTGAGTCAGGGTCTCACTACCTAGTTCATGCTGACCTTAAAAGCACTGGACAGCCCAGGATGGCCTCGAGCTCACGGTGAGCTTCCTGCCTCTTGAACCCAGCACCCTCACTGAGGTCCCCTCACTGAGCTCCATCATCAGCACATTTTTTTTGGTCTTTTTGAGACAGGGTCTTGCTATGCAGCTCAGGCTGGCCTTGAGCTCACTTTTTGTAGCCCAGGCTGGTCTCGAACTCACGCTGATCCTCCTGCCTCAGCCTTCCAAGTGCTAGGATTATAGGCGTGGGCCACCACGCCTGGCAGCATTTTTTAAAAAAGTTTTTTGTTGTCCAGACTGGGCTAGAACCTTCAGTTCTCCTGCCTCAGCCTCCTAAAGTGCTGGAATTACAGGTGTGCACCACTATATCCAGTTGCTCCCTTCAGTTTGGGGGTCTCTTGCTTTTTTTTTTTTTTTAAGTTTATTTTCTTAAACCTTATTTATTTATTTGTGTTATGGCCGGCTCAGCCTTCCCTGGGGGGGAGAGGAGGGGCGCAGCATGTGGTGCCTGGGATCGAGCCTTGGTCCCTGTGGTGGCCTAAACTTCCCGATGCACGCACTTTAGACCACTGAGCCATCTCACTAGCCCATTTTGGGGTCTCTTGCCTTTATTTTTTATTTTTTTATTTATTTATTTTTTTTTTGCGGAACTGGGGATTGAACTCACGTCCTTGCGTTTACCAGGCAAGCGCTTATTCTACTGAGCTATCTCCCCAGCCCAAAACCTTCCTTATCTTTTTTTTCTTTTGCAGGACTGGGGATTGAACTCATGACCTTTCACTTGCCAGGCAGGAACTTAGCCACAGAGCTATCTCCCCAGCCCTCTTGCCTTTATTATCTTGAACTTTTGTCAGGTCCTGCCCAGCACCGCACATGGGTGTGTTGATCACTAAGGGAGTGTGTGTCTAAAACCAGCAATACAAGGACTGGGAAGATAGCTCAGTGCTCTAAGCACCTGCCTGGCAAGCACAAAGACCTGGGTTTGATCCCTGGTATCACCAAAATTGGGCATGCTGGTGCACGCCTGTAATCCAAGTGCTGGGGAGGCTGAGACAAGAGGATTACTAGTAGTCCAAACTATATAGTGAGACCCTGTACCAAGTAAATAATTAAAATAACCAAAAACAAAATAAAAACAAAAAACCCCCAGCAGCACCAGGTTTGGAGCCCCAAATCCCCCTAGCCCATGTCACCTACTTCATGCCAAGATGAGGAGACCTGAGACTATGTTCAGGATCCTCAGAGGCATCCGATTGCCAACTCTGTAACACACGGTCCCCAGCCCACATAGGTGCCTGCCTTAAACATGCAGTCACTTCTGAATCCAGAATGCCTGGGAATAGATCACCCGGATGAGGTCACCATGGCCAGGCTGTGTCCCCAGGCAGGACTGATCATGCCTGGAAGCCAGCTGCCTCCCTCCCAGAGCCTGTCCAGAGATAGCAATCAAGACTGCAGCGGAAGCCTGGCG
Organism: Capromys pilorides; assembly: GCA_004027915.1. Taxonomy (NCBI): domain Eukaryota; kingdom Metazoa; phylum Chordata; class Mammalia; order Rodentia; family Capromyidae; genus Capromys; species Capromys pilorides. Next base: position 202 of record PVKN010003389.1, on the reverse strand, counting down.
TGGTGACATACACCTGTGATCTCAGCCCTTGGGAGGCTGAGGCAGGAGGTTCACTGTGAGTATGAGGTCAGACTGGGCTACATAATGAGTTTAAGGATAGCCTGGGCCGGGGAAATAGCTCAGTAGAATAAGCGCTTGCCTGGCAAGCACAGGGTCCTGAGTTCAATCCCCGGTACCTCCCACCAAAAAAAAAGGACAACCT